>JAVIAB010000108.1:64237138-64487047 GCA_032433765.1 Megaustenia siamemsis
AGATAGATAGATAGATAGATAGATAGATAGATAGATAGATAGATAGATAGATAGATAGATAGATAGATAGATAGATAGATAGAGGGGGGGGGGGCGTTTGAAAGGAGTGAGTGACTCGGGACGGGAGATAAGGAGGAGGGCAGACTGGAGGATCGAGTCTGGATAAAGCCGGCGGCTGAAGAAACCTAACATGAGGTGAGCCTGTAGGAGGAAATCTTGGTCATCCTGGCAGATGCGACGGAGACGCATTAACTGGGAGAACAGAATAGAATCACGACAAGAAGGTGAATGGGATGAAGTGTAGAGAAGATAGCAATGGGCGTCTGTGGGATATAGAAAACCGAGGTGTGGAGGCCAGAAGTACCCAAAGAAACGATAAGATCTAGGAAGGTGACAGAGGAAGTGGATATACAAGATGTGAACTTGATAGCTTTGTGATAGCCACCAATGTGGTCGATAAACCTGGAGAGGTCATCCTCAGGTAGATCGGTAAGTCCGAAGCAGTCATCAATGTACCGAAGGTATATAATGGGAAGGGGACTTTGATATGAACTGAGAATTTGGTACTCAAGGTAGCCCATAAACAGGCAAGCATAGCTGGGGCCCATCTTGGTGCCCATGGCTACTCCACTAACCTGGTCATAAAAGTTACCATCGAAGTCAAAAGTGTTGAGATTGAGTACAAGCTCAGTAAGGCGGAGAAGGGTGACAGTATCCACAGAGAAAACTTCACCGCTCTAATTTATCTTCCTCTGAGCTTCGAGCCCTCTCTAATCTCCGCCGCCGAGAAGACATTGTCATCAAACCGGCCGATAAAGGGGGTGCGGTTGTAGTTTGGCGCAGAGACTTATATATTTCATAGGGTAATAAACAACTATCCAATACCATGTTTTATAAACCTCGTCCTGATGACGCTACTGTCCTCCACAATAAGCAGGTCCAATCTTCCATCAAGGAACTGATCCGTGACCACCTCCCCTGACTGACGTCCCCAGTATGTTCCTCAGTGAGTGCAGACTGACGTCTCCAGTATGTTCGTCAGTGAGTGCAGACTGACGTCTCCAGTATGTTCCTCGGTGAGTGCAGACTGACGTCCCCAGTATGTCCCTCAGTGAGTGCAGACTGACGTCCCCAGTATGTCCCTCAGTGAGTGCAGACTGACGTCCCCAGTATGTTCCTCAGTGAGTGTAGACTGACGTCTCCAGTATGTTCCTCAGTGAGTGCAGACTGACGTCTCCAGTATGTTCCTCAGTGAATGCAGACTGACGTCCCCAGTATGTTCCTCAATGAGTGCAGATTAACGTCCCCAGTATGTTCCTCAATGAGTGCAGACTGACGTATCCAGTATCTTCCTCAGTGAGTGCAGATTAACGTCCCCAGTATGTTCCTCAATGAGTGCAGACTGACGTCCCCAGTATCTTCCTCAGTGAGTGCAGATTGACGTCCCCAGTATGTTCCTCAGTGAGTGCAGACTGACGTCTCCAGTATCTTCCTCAGTGAGTGCAGACTGACGTCTCCAGTATCTTCCTCAGTGAGTGCAGATTGACGTCCCCAGTATGTTCCTCAGTGAGTGCAGACTGACGTCTCCAGTATGTTCCTCAGTGAGTGCAGACTGACGTCTTCAGTATGTTCCTCAGTGAGTGCAGACTGGCGTCTCCAGTATCTTCCTCAGTGAGTGCAGATTGACGTCCCCAGTATGTTCCTCAGTGAGTGCAGATTGACGTCCCCAGTATGTTCCTCAGTGAGTGCAGATTGACGTCTCCAGTATGTTCCTCAGTGAGTGCAGACTGACGTCTCCCAGTTCTGAGCTGATTGGTTATTCGTCTCTGTCTCTCAGCGTACCGCTGTCTTGAATCCCCTGTTTTGAACATGGTTGTAGATTCACGGCCATTATCTGAGTCCGCAACACGCCCTGCCTCCCTGTGGGCACTCAGTATGTCAGCCCGATTCATTCCACTTCCGCCGCCCACGGTATTTCCTCTTACACGGAGTGTCCAAAAACGAAGATGAAACCAATTCCAATAAGTTCTGATTTCTTTAGTGACCACAACCACTGCCTCCTTCAACTTTCTTGAGCATGCTCATCGAGTCACTGAGAAAACACGCTTGAGAAGAAGATTGTGACTCTAGCCAGGCCATTTCTTTAGTTACTGCCGTGATCTCTATGGTCAAACTACTGGTAGTTACCGCGAAAGCACCGTTCTCTCCTTTTACTGTTCTTCCATTGACCTGGACAGCGAAAGTCCATGAGCTCCGACTGTGCCGAACAGCGGATCCATCAGTGTAGATGACTGCCAAACTATCATTTTATGAATTCTGAATTTATTTAACTCTCTGATTCCGCTGATCCGCTTTTAAGTGGGTCACCCTTTAGCTTTTTAATTTGAAATTGTTTATATAACATACTTGTGGCGTAGGACGATTGAGTTTCATTTTGATGAGATATTATGCACTTTTCTGTATTTGGTCCTCATTTACTGCCATTGTCACTACGATTTTTATGGTTTTATTTTAAAATATATCTCTTCTCTCTCTCTCTCTCTCTCTCTCTCTCTCTCTCTCGCTGCGATCAGGGTTCAATCAGAGTAGGATTCCAGACTCTCACATGAGAGCTGTCAGGTTAAGTGTGTTGATCGCCCCCACAGACAGAACATCCCAATTAGAGTCTGCCAGATCCACTCTGATTGAACACCCGTTAAAACGTTGCACTGTGTTCTGCGCCAGTGGCTCAGTGCATCCGATTTCAGCCAGCATTTTATTCAGGTTTGCATTCCTTAGCCTTTGATTATCCCCAATCTTCCTTGGTTTCATTGCAGCATTTCTTATGGTAGTGGGGGCCTCGGTAGCCTAGCTGAGAACACCACCCGACTGCGCTACCGACGTTCGGACAACCCGTGTTCGATTTCCGCTGGAAGCAGTGTGAGTTGTACTCGTGGTTGGAAAAAACAATACCCCCGCGGTCGACCCATACGCTGGCAGAAATGGGTACCATGGTGTTACTCTTGGAAGGTTAGGAATGCCCCCTCGCATCGTGAGTTTCGATGATTAAAACGACACTATCCAGAAGTCTCCGAACACTTTTGGATAGGCGGCCGTGCATATATGGGTGAAAACTCGCGTATTATGACGCCGATTCAAGTCTCGTACTTTATCTTTACCTTTATTTCTTATGCGTCTATTTCACATTAAATAACGAAAACAGAGACAAAATTAATTTCACGAAAACCTCACTTTAATTGATGTTTGAATGATGTAAAAAGCTTTCAAGCATATTTATATGCGCTATTTATAGCATTGATAAATATAAAATAATCTAAGGTATGCTGATGATACAGTCTTAATCGCAAAGAGTGAAAATGAGTTACAAGAAATGTTGGACATTATCGTGAAAGAAAGTAAAAATAATGGACTCAGCCTTAATAGAAAAAAGACAGAGGTAACATCAAAGAAAACGACATCACCTCAGTGCAAAATATAGACAAGTGGAACAATATTAAGACAGGTAAATGAATTTAAATATTTGGGAACTTTGTTAACCTCAGACGGAAGATGGGTACTCAGAAGTACCATGGACAGCTAAGAAGAGTAATGAAGATCTTCTGTGAGAAATGTCAAAGCAAAAAGAGAGCTAATTTCCAATATTAGGAAGAAACAATCATCATTTTTTGGCCATGTAATGAGAAGAGAACAACTGGAATATATTGTAACAACTGGAAAAATTGAGGGACGAAGAGATAGAGGGAGGCAAAGAGAAAAAAATAACAGACAGCTTAATAGAATGGCTTGACAGAAGGTCAACAACAGAAATGATAAATAGCTGCCGAGATCGAAAGTTGTGGAGAGACATGATCACCTACGCAGGCAGGCCCGGTACTTGATGATGATGATTTATAGCATCTCGTGTGAATCACACGTATAGCACATTTATCAAAATCAACGAACCGCATACATAGCACTTCTCTATCAACCTATATAAACCAAAATCATACTAAGTCTGTGTCAACTTCTATGTAGCACTTGCACTCCGCTTCAGTCAAATTCAAATAACTTAGCATATACCACTTCGATCAACTCTTATGATGAACTATGCAGATACCACTTCGATCAACTCTTATGAACTTCATAAACACCACCTCTATCAACTCATACGAACTTCACAAACACCACCTCTATCAACTCATACGAACTTCACAAACACCACCTCTATCAACTCATACGAACTTCACAAACACCACCTCTATCAACTCATACGAACTTCACAAACACCACCTCTATCAACTCATACGAACTTCACAAACACCACCTCTATCAACTCATACGAACTTCACAAACACCACCTCTATCAACTCATACGAACTTCACAAACACCACCTCTATCAACTCTTATGAACTTCACAAACACCACCTCTATCAACTCTTATGAACTTCACAAACACCACCTCTATCAACTCATACGAACTTCACAAACACCACCTCTATCAACTCATACGAACTTCACAAACACCACCTCTATCAACTCATACGAACTTCACAAACACCTCTTTGATTAACCCCTACGATGTACATACATATCTCTAGGCCCAATAGAAGGTAAGACATTGTGATAACGTTCTAGCAACTCCATAGCTGCCTCTAGAGCCAAGGAGCCATTACTGACGAGTACTGTACTGCTGAGACTCCATGTCCACGACTTGTGAAAAGATGACAACTTCAGGTATGGTGGGTTGTCGATCATGACGTGAGGAATGTTCATCAACGTTGACAATATATGCCCGTGAAGTCGATCAGTGACCACAATCCGACCTCTCTGAAGATACTGGAAACCTGCTCCAGTTACTAGGAATGAATCTTCCATTTCTGTTTCACCATTATTCGATCGCCATTCTTTCCAATCAGATACCCTCACTGCCATGTCACTGGGAAATGTGGGCAGTTTATAATTAGATGACTCTTGATCTTTTCGCTTTATCCATAAAATATCGTAAGTAGGCGGTAACTGTCGAGGAACCATCCCAATACAAAAAGCCATGTCGGTGCTAGAATAAGTTTGACGCCCTTAAAATTTTCTCTGGCTATCTCAAGAGACTGCCTATCCCTCAAAAACATAACTAAGTTGCTACGATTAGAATATACTCTTCTGGTGTAATTTAAAGAATCCTCGAAATTTGAATTCAACCAAATACTCTGAGAAAATAAAATAGTTTTTCGATCCGGAAATGCATTTAAATATGTGTGACGTATTCTGTCAACAAGTGGGTAACCCACTAAATTTCCCCCACCTTGCATTAAAATAACAAGCTCATCTTTGGCATATTTTTCACTTATTTCTTTTGCTTTTTTCAACGTTTTGACCTTATCACAATTGAAGGTTTGACAATAGTAGACAATACTGATGTTCATTCTTCGTAGCAGCATTACTTCCCCTACCGTAATAGCTGGATCACCTTTGTTTTCGTACGTGGCTATCTCAATTAGCATCACATGTTTCGCTTTTCCTAGAAGATCTTGAAGAAGATTAACCAGAATCCGTTGAGCTTCTTCCACAATTTCTTTATTGCCAGTCAGAGTTGGAGCTCTTTTGTCTGTTTCTTCCGGATGGTTAACGAGATTCCATTGCAGAAAATCTCGCATTTCCGGATCTAGTTCGGTTTTTTGAATGTGGGAAAAATCTATGGAAGGTGTCTCAAGCTCATACATGCCATGGCTTTCCCTGTAAATGTTGTCCTGAAGATTGTTTGAACTTGGATAATAATATAATGTTGATGGCGCATACATGACCAATGATACGAGTGAGATGAGAGCTGTCAACCCTACAGCTTGGATGACCATTCTACAAGTAAAGCGTAGTCCGATGGATTCTGAAAAAAAGTAAACAGTCGTGACATGTAAATATTCATTTTTATTTTAATATTTCGAAGCACAGACTGAACAACTCCTCACTTGTGTTACTCTTATTCTTCTCAGCGTTTAACCGTGGACGTGTATAGGTTGTGTTGCTAGTTTACGGCAAAGCCATGATATATATATATATATATATATATATATATATATAGAGAGAGAGAGAGAGAGAGAGTTATTGAGTTATTAGCGGGTCATCATCATTGCACTCCGATCATGTCCATAGGTGCTCAGATCCCCCTCCTCAGCAAGTCTCGAAGTGTCCAGGGACTGTTGACTCCAGTTCTGTGTTGGTTAATTAGTCTTCTCACACGCCCACTAAAGTTTCTCGTTTCTGGCCGTGCCAATACATATATATCGCAAGCCCCTGCACACAATTACATTATATTTTCTTGACAACAGTGGTAGAAGGCATTACCACTAAGTCTAAAACAGGGAAACCGAGATAATTTATTTCAATTGGAAACAGAGATAGACGACATTAAGTCTAAAGCGGAGATCATTACAAAAAATATAAAACAGATTTAAAACCTGCAACATTAAAACATAGATAACATAGATTAGGTAAGTTTCCTTAAAACAGAGAGTGATACCGCTATGTCTTAAGCATAGATCCTTAATTAAATTTATAATAGTACCACACTTACTGTCTTCTTTGTTAACTTTATATTATAAAAGTTAGTAACACTTACTGTCTTCTTTGTTAACTTTATATTATAAAAGTTAGTAACAACTACTGTCTTCTTTGTTAACTTTATATTATAAAAGTTAGTAACAACTACTGTCTTCTTTGTTAACTTTATATTATAAAAGTTAGCAACACTTACTGTCTTCTTTGTTAACTTTATATTATAAAAGTAACTCACACTTACTGTCTTCTTTGTTAACTTTATATTATAAAAGTTAGTAACACTTACTGTCTTCTTTGTTAACTTTTTTATTATAAAAGTAACTCACACTTACTGTCTTCTTTGTTAACTTTATATTATAAAAGTAACTCACACTTACTGTCTTCTTCGTTAACTTTATATTATAAAAGTTAGTAACACTTACTGTCATCTTTGTTACCTTTTTTATTATAAAAGTTACCCACACTTACTGTCTTCTTTGTTAACTTTATATTATAAAAGTAATTCACACTTACTGTCTTCTTCGTTAACTTTCTGTGGCTTTTCAGATTGGATTTTCCCGTGAGTGTACACGAAAAGTCCACAGACAGCAATGGCCAGCCCCAACAGATTCATCGCAGACACGCCCCTGCTCCCCAGAACACAAAGCAGCAGAACAACAACAACTCTCTTGAAGATGTTGGCTATTGAATGACTTACCACGTTCATCGTCTACAATAATGTTAGGGTAAAAAAAGAACAAGTCAAAATGCAATAAAAATAATGTCACTGTTGTTATATTTTTTATTCATACATGAATAATATATCCACGGGTCGTCTTTGGCAACTGGGAAAACAGAGGGAAGACGAAATAGGGAAAAACAGATATAGCAGATAACAGCTTAAGAGAATGATTTGGTAAGACGTCAGCAAGAGTATTGAGTTATTGAGTTATTTGCCGGTCATCATCATTGCACTCCGAACATGTCCATAGGTGCTCAGATCCCCCCTCAGCAAGTCTCGCAGTGTCCAGCGACTGACGACTCCAGGTCAGTGTTGGTTGATAAGTCGTTCTTATACGCCCACTAAGTTTCTCGTTTCTGGTTGTGCTCATCTTAACTCTCATCACTTTCATCCGAGGGAGTGACGTGGACTCATGGTTGTCGAAGTCACGTGTCCTTCCCACTTCCCGGAGGGCACTGGTGATGTCCGCCCGATCCATTGGTTGACCATCCCCGGCAATAGCGCAGCTAGCCAACCCGTCCGCTCTTTCATTTCCCCGTGCTCCCGCATGTCCAGGGACGTAGACAAAGGTGACCTTACGTATTTTTGATTTCTGTAACGACTCTACCCTTTGAATACGTACAGATTCCGCCTCCACTTTTCTTATCATGCTCATCTAATCACTCAGTACACAGGCATGGGTGTAGTCTTGTGACTCTAACCAGAGTCAGCAAGAGTATTGATAAAGAACTGCAGAGACAGAAATTATAGAGAGAACACCTGAACACCAATAACTTGATGATGATGTAGAGGCTGGAGGTGAAAGATATTTTTGAGAAAACACATGCTAAATACAGGTCTCAATGAAAGAAAACTATAACTGTTGGCTTTAAGTCTAATGAATACAAATTATGACATTCTATGTTAATATTTATGATAAAATACAACAATGCGAACTTTCAGCTTATTGATATAAAAAGAACCGACGTACAAAATATTGCACAAAGAGATCTAAAACAAACGCAGGGAGGCAGAGGAAAGATGGTTAAAGCTGAAATGTGAAGAAATGAAAAAAAACAACAACAAAAGAAAGACTCAAAATGTATACACAATCAGTTAAATAAACAGAAAGAAAAGAAGTGAAAGTTTCAGGATGTGTGAAACCAAAAGAAGGAAATATAATAATGGGACAGGAGAAGATAATGGAAAGATGGACAGAATATATCAGTCAACTCTATGATGATGAAAGACCAGAGCTGAACAATTCCAACAAAGACACAGGCCCATCAATAATGCAGAGTGAAGTGGAGGAGGCAATTCAACACATGAAAATGGAAAAAGCTCCAGGTCCCGACAATATAACAATCGTAGAGCTAGATGCATTAGGAGAGCTGGGAGTACAGATTCATAACAAAACTACTCAAAGACATATATAACAACGGGACACATACCCGAAGATGTACTAAAATCTATCTTTATAGCCATACCAAAGAAGTCAGGCGCCACGGATTGTGAGGACCATCGCACTATTAGTCTCGTGAGCCACATGACGAAGATATTACTAAGAATCATCATGAGACGTGTAAGGAACAAAATAAAATCACACATATGTGAGGAACAATCTGGATTTGTGGAAAGAAAAAGCACCAAAAAGGCAATACACATCATGTGAACATTGATGGATAGAGATATATAGGTAAAGAAATAACTATATATATGTTTATAGACTACACGAAAACATTTAACAAAGTAAAGCACAAAGAAATAATCAATGTACTGGAGAAATTAAACATTAATGACAAGGATATGAGAATCATAAAAAAAAACATGTATTGGCAACAAACAGTAGCCATACGAATTAGGAACCAAACAGGACAATTCCAATTCATAAAACACGGAGTCAGACAAGGCTATGTTCTGTCGCCGGATTTGTTCTCACTTTACAACGAAAATATTATGAGATCAAAAGTAGACAAAAATACGAATTGAAGTCAATGGTCACAATGTAATCAATCTGCAAGATTCGGATTACACTAGTGGCGCATCCCCTATGTTACCGCAGCTACCGCCGGTAGCCTGAACATATTAACGAAATACAAAAGGAAATGATAATTTATTTTATTTTTTTTTAATAATTATATTACACATTTTCGAATATTCTATTAAACATTTCGTAGGCCAATATGATTTATTTGCTTTGGTTTGCATTTATTAAAGCTAGGTTTTCCTCTGGCCACTATAACGTTTGTGAATGAAACCGACTCTAATATAGTACATTGATACCGCTACATTTTTCATCTCTCGCCACTAGTAAATAAACGACCTTGACTTTCAAAAAAGCGTGACAAAATAATACGGGAGGAAGCTACCTCTACATTAATGCGATTTCATGGGTTATTTTTTAGCTCCAGCCAGTTAGAAGCGTTATAAAGTGAAAGTGAAACTATGTCTGATTACCGGAACTTCCTTAACTATGTATAACTACGTTAAGTGTCATTTAAAAAAAAAAGGTACCTAGGCACCTCAACTGTCAAGAAACAGTAGTGCTACTAGCGATCGTTTTATAAACAAAAATTGAGAAGTTTTTTTTATATTTTTATCGTACGCGAATGTAGTGTATTATCAGATAGTTGTTTATTAAATGTCTTTGGGCATATATAATTTTGTTGAACTTCAAGTTTTAAATTACGTTGTTCTAAATACATATATAGCTTATTATTTTATGACTTCATAACGAACTTTAAATTGGTTCGGCCACATAACAAGACAAAAAGAACTAACAATTACTCAAAGAGCCTTAAATAAACGCTACGAAAACGCCAGATTAAGAGGAAGACCGAGAAAGAGATGGATAAAAGGAATACTAGAGTCACTAGGAGGAATAACATCAGAAGAGGCCAACAGAAGAGCAAAGAATCGCAGATTGTTTCTCCCCTCGACGCCAACGGCAGCAGAGGAAGGATAGAAGAAGAAGGACGAACTTTTATTATTTCTTGTTCATTACTGCCGACGATATGATGGCAGAGCAAGCATCTACACATAACGCAGAGATCTCAATAAATTCTATTGATAAACTTAGAAACCAATTCAACAGTACTTTGAATGACAAAGTCATCGTGACATTTCCGTCTCAAACAAGACGGATAGAATTTACATATACAAAAGTAAGTAATTTAAAATGTTGTGATGTCATTAGCAAATATTACTTCATGTTAGCCCACTGAATATAATGTACGTGTTTATTTATTATGTCAGAGGTAGCCCAGACCCAAAAACCAGTATACGCCACTGGATTACACAGTCTTATATCAGAGACGGCCATGGGAGACATGAGGGAGAATATAATAGATTGTCTCCTCCAATTCTCTTTGTCGACTTAAAGTTGCCGTTTTGTACTTTCTGTTTGTGAACATCAACACACTGTCGATAGAATCAGGCACGAGAACAGCTGTTCGGCAACACAGCGTCTGATGGCTCCTAGTGACTATATACATCAACCTGCTCCCCGTTTTCTGTAAAGATGTAAGGGGAAATAATTGATGAATTATTTCTTTCTTCATTCGTTTGATAGCGTCAAGAGACGCACAGCAGACTACTAACAGTAATTTTAGAAGGGAAGAAAATACAAGGTAAAATAGGTAGAAGGAGACTAACATGGACGAGTAGCATCAAAAGATGGATAGGTCAGCTTATGACAACCTGCACTATCAAAGCAAGAGACAGAGCGGAATAGTGCTCTATGGTAGCCAACCTTCGATGTAGAGACGGCACTCAGTGATGATGATGATATCGAGGGACCTCACGTACTAAGATAATCCAAGAACGTGTCAAATTATTTGTTTGCGTGTCAAGTTTAGGATGTTGAGCCAAGGTCAGTCCAGATTCGCTGTGGTTGTGTGCTTGCTGTTAATTGTGGCCATTATGTTCGTAAATCTGAGGTACGGTTCTGTGTCATCGATTATAAATGCCTCGGCCTGGACTTCCAAGAAAGTAATCACACCTCAGATAATGTCTGTGGGCGATGAAATTGTTGATAATGAAGCCGCTTACAACAAAGATCTTTCAGTTCTTCGTCAGAAAGGGAAAGTTGCAAACCTGAAAAACTATGATTTGTCCAAACTCAGCGTGGATGATCTTCGGTTAATGCCGCAGGAAGTTACGTATGGGAGCGATTGGAGATGGCGGCTGGGAGATATGTGACGATCCTGATGTGCGCCCAAGACAAACATGTATCATTTATTCTTTCGGTATCAACTACGACTTCTCGGTCGACGATGATGTTGCACATGTGTATGGCTGTATATCAACTACGACTTCTCGGTCGACGATGATGCTGCACATGTATATGGCTGTCACGTGTACTCCTTTGGCCCCAGCATGAGCGAATTCGCGGACACAGTTGAAAGATCAAGGCTGGTTCACTTCTACAAAATTAGACTTTCAGATACAGCAGGAAGTAAAAACGGTTGGAAGCTAAACACCGTGGGTGGTATACGAGCAATGTTGGGACACCAGAACAAGACAATCGACGGTTGGAAGCTAAACACCGTGGGTGGTATACGAGCAATGTTGGGACACCAGAACAAGACAATCGACGGTTGGAAGCTAAACACCGTGGGTGGTATACGAGCAATGTTGGGACACCAGAACAAGACAATCGACGGTTGGAAGCTAAACACCGTGGGTGGTATACGAGCAATGTTGGGACACCAGAACAAGACAATCGACGGTTGGAAGCTAAACACCGTGGGTGGTATACGAGCAATGTTGGGACACCAGAACAAGACAATCGACGGTTGGAAGCTAAACACCGTGGGTGGTATACGAGCAATGTTGGGACACCAGAACAAGACAATCGACGGTTGGAAGCTAAACACCGTGGGTGGTATACGAGCAATGTTGGGACACCAGAACAAGACAATCGACGGTTGGAAGCTAAACACCGTGGGTGGTATACGAGCAATGTTGGGACACCAGAACAAGACAATCGACGGTTGGAAGCTAAACACCGTGGGTGGTATACGAGCAATGTTGGGACACCAGAACAAGACAATCGACGGTTGGAAGCTAAACACCGTGGGTGGTATACGAGCAATGTTGGGACACCAGAACAAGACAATCGACGGTTGGAAGCTAAACACCGTGGGTGGTATACGAGCAATGTTGGGACACCAGAACAAGACAATCGACGGTTGGAAGCTAAACACCGTGGGTGGTATACGAGCAATGTTGGGACACCAGAACAAGACAATCGACGGTTGGAAGCTAAACACCGTGGGTGGTATACGAGCAATGTTGGGACACCAGAACAAGACAATCGACGGTTGGAAGCTAAACACCGTGGGTGGTATACGAGCAATGTTGGGACACCAGAACAAGACAATCGACGGTTGGAAGCTAAACACCGTGGGTGGTATACGAGCAATGTTGGGACACCAGAACAAGACAATCGACGGTTGGAAGCTAAACACCGTGGGTGGTATACGAGCAATGTTGGGACACCAGAACAAGACAATCGACGGTTGGAAGCTAAACACCGTGGGTGGTATACGAGCAATGTTGGGACACCAGAACAAGACAATCGACGGTTGGAAGCTAAACACCGTGGGTGGTATACGAGCAATGTTGGGACACCAGAACAAGACAATCGACGGTTGGAAGCTAAACACCGTGGGTGGTATACGAGCAATGTTGGGACACCAGAACAAGACAATCGACGGTTGGAAGCTAAACACCGTGGGTGGTATACGAGCAATGTTGGGACACCAGAACAAGACAATCGACGGTTGGAAGCTAAACACTCTGGGTGGTATACGAGCAATGTTGGGACACCAGAACAAGACAATCGACGGTTGGAAGCTAAACACTCTGGGTGGTATACGAGCAATGTTGGGACACCAGAACAAGACAATCGACGGTTGGAAGCTAAACACCGTGGGTGGTATACGAGCAATGTTGGGACACCAGAACAAGACAATCGACGGTTGGAAGCTAAACACTCTGGGTGGTATACGAGCAATGTTGGGACACCAGAACAAGACAATCGACGGTTGGAAGCTAAACACCGTGGGTGGTATACGAGCAATGTTGGGACACCAGAACAAGACAACCGACGGTTGGAAGCTAAACACTCTGGGTGGTATACGAGCAATGTTGGGACACCAGAACAAGACAATCGACGGTTGGAAGCTAAACACCGTGGGTGGTATACGAGCAATGTTGGGACACCAGAACAAGACAATCGACGGTTGGAAGCTAAACACCGTGGGTGGTATACGAGCAATGTTGGGACACCAGAACAAGACAATCGACGGTTGGAAGCTAAACACCGTGGGTGGTATACGAGCAATGTTGGGACACCAGAACAAGACAACCGACGGTTGGAAGCTAAACACCGTGGGTGGTATACGAGCAATGTTGGGACACCAGAACAAGACAATCGACGGTTGGAAGCTAAACACTCTGGGTGGTATACGAGCAATGTTGGGACACCAGAACAAGACAATCGACGGTTGGAAGCTAAACACCGTGGGTGGTATACGAGCAATGTTGGGACACCAGAACAAGACAATCGACGGTTGGAAGCTAAACACCGTGGGTGGTATACGAGCAATGTTGGGACACCAGAACAAGACAATCGACGGTTGGAAGCTAAACACCGTGGGTGGTATACGAGCAATGTTGGGACACCAGAACAAGACAATCGACGGTTGGAAGCTAAACACCGTGGGTGGTATACGAGCAATGTTGGGACACCAGAACAAGACAATCGACGGTTGGAAGCTAAACACCGTGGGTGGTATACGAGCAATGTTGGGACACCAGAACAAGACAATCGACGGTTGGAAGCTAAACACCGTGGGTGGTATACGAGCAATGTTGAGACACCAGAACAAGACAATCGACGGTTGGAAGCTAAACACCGTGGGTGGTATACGAGCAATGTTGAGACACCAGAACAAGACAATCGACGGTTGGAAGCTAAACACCGTGGGTGGTATACGAGCAATGTTGGGACACCAGAACAAGACAATCGACGGTTGGAAGCTAAACACCGTGGGTGGTATACGAGCAATGTTGGGACACCAGAACAAGACAATCGACGGTTGGAAGCTAAACACCGTGGGTGGTATACGAGCAATGTTGGGACACCAGAACAAGACAATCGACGGTTGGAAGCTAAACACTATGGGTGGTATACGAGCAATGTTGGGACACCAGAACAAGACAATCGACGGTTGGAAGCTAAACACCGTGGGTGGTATACGAGCAATGTTGGGACACCAGAACAAGACAATCGACGGTTGGAAGCTAAACACCGTGGGTGGTATACGAGCAATGTTGGGACACCAGAACAAGACAATCGACGGTTGGAAGCTAAACACCGTGGGTGGTATACGAGCAATGTTGGAACACCAGAACAAGACAATCAACGGTTGGAAGCTAAACACTCTGGGTGGTATACGAGCAATGTTGGGACACCAGAACAAGACAATCGACGTACTTCAAATGGATATTGAAAGGGCAGAATGGTCGTCAATCTTAGAGATGTGCAAATCTGGCCAACTGAATGGAGTTAAGCAGCTGATGGTTGAGTATCACGTGACTGATGTTTCGCTACTGTATCCGTTACCAAAACTTCAAGCATTGCAATCCATTGAGAAAGCTGGGTTTAAACGATATTACGCACATAAAAATCCCGAGTGTGATAACAGGATCAAAGGGTTTCCAATCATAAGAAGTAGATGTTACGAAGTCCATTATATACTCAGAAAACAGCTTCGTTAACGATTATGTTTATTTAAATGTTTATTTATGCTTGTATTAACATGGCTCATCGTATATCCCTAGACCGGCCGTATGCTAATCTTACGGTCTGTTGTTTGATGTGCGACGGGGATAATCTGACGACTAACTGTGTGTCTATAAGTTCGGAATTGGAGTCAACAACAATGGCCTAACATGATTAGGCGCTATACATTTTTTAAAAAATACGACGATCATCATTTTTAAGAGGACGTGAACTTCCGGTATATGGTGGATAGGCGGCAGGAACAATTGAAGGCTATGCATCAAAAGTGTTCCTTGCTGCAGTTTCCTCATATTCCAAGTCCGGCTTGTTGCAGGAGCTACTGAGTTAAGTGCTCTGTGCACACTGTGAGCTGTGTGTCTCATCCGTTTTGATAATTTTTCGATATTCCAATTGTTTACGATGAATGATGATATCGTATGACAGGGAACAGTTGGCTGTGTTCACTTTCTGCGCGGTTTCGCCTTATGTCTTTTGGCGTGTTCTGAGACTGCTACGATGGGGACTACAGTTACCTTTCTTTGTTTGGGAGATGAGATATTAATTCGAATGATTACGCTGGCACAGGCGGTTGAGCAATTATGGATTGTAATTCGTTTGCAGTGATACCGGGGCCTTCCATAAACAAATAACAAATCGAGGGAAGAAAATGTGTAGTAGTTATCTCTTTGATTTACCTTTTCCTTTGTTACTTCTCCAAGTGTATTTCTAATGTTTTATGAATCCATCTTTTACGAGTAGGCTCTTATATAGTTATTATTGTTAATATTGTTATTATTGTGTTATTATTGTTATTATTGTTGTTATTGTTATTATTGTTGTTATTGTTATTATTGTTATTATTGTTATTATTGTTATTATTGTTGTTATTGTTGTTATTGTTATTATTGTTATTATTGTTATTATTGTTGTTATTGTTGTTATTGTTGTTATTGTTATTATTGTTGTTATTATTGTTATTGTTATTATTGTTATTATTGTTGTTATTGTTGTTATTGTTGTTATTGTTATTATTGTTATTATCATTGTTATTGTTGTTATTATTGTTATTATTGTTTTTATTGTTATTATTGTTATTATTGTTGTTATTGTTGTTATTGTTGTTATTGTTATTATTGTTATTGTTATTATTGTTATTATTGTTATTATTGTTGTTATTGTTGTTATTGTTATTATTGTTATTGTTGTTATTGTTATTATTATTATTGTTATTATTGTTATTATTGTTGTTATTATTGTTATTGTTATTATTGTTATTGTTGTTGTTATTGTTATTATTGTTGTTATTATTGTTGTTATTGTTATTATTGTTATTATTGTTATTATTATTGTTATTATTGTTATTATTGTTGTTATTATTGTTGTTATTGTTATTATTGTTATTGTTTTGTATTGTTATGCGTTTCTTGATGGTTTATGGATTATGTATTGATATTTATATCGTGTCACGGGGCTAAACCATTGCATGTGGTGTTTCTTCATATATTCCACTGTTGTTGCAATCCTTGTCTTCTTGGTTCATGATCCCTCACACCGACTTCCACAATGCTCCTGACACATTTAATTTCGATGATGATTATCTTCTTTTCTTTTTTTTTTCGTTCGCGAGCTCTTACCTTTGACGAAGTCCCTAGAGACTAGGAACTGAATTTCTGATTATCTGTCAAAGGTGCCTCATGATGATTCTTACACGTCTCATGATGATTCTTAGTAATATTTTCCTGCGACTAATAGTGCGATGGTCCTCACAATACGTGGCGCCTGACAGAACTGATTCTCTTAATGATTGTTGCAGATTCTAACGTGCAAGTCTGCCAGGTGAGTACTGTATTGAAGAACGCTGGTGATATTTCTTTTGTGGTATACGTGTGTGTGTACATGAAATAATCAAAGTCGTCAAGAAATACCTTGTAATGTGTGTGTACATGACGTGGCTGATTCATGACGTCAAGAATTACCTTTAACGCGACACTGGTCAAAATGTAAGTATAGGCCACACAAATTAATGACGTTAACAATTACCTTTAACACGACGATAGTGATGTTTCTTTTGTGATATGTGTGTGTACATGAAATAATTAATGACGTCAACAATTACCTTTAACATGACGCTGGTCGAAATGTAAGAATATACCAGAAATAATTAATGACGTCATTAATTAATGATCATCATCTTCTGTTAGCCAAACTTAAAATTAAATTAAAAAGGTATACTACAACGAATAAGGGCAGAACGTATTTCAATGTAGGGTTTCTTAAAGAACAAGGAATTAAAGATAAATTCGCAGTCACAATATCAAACAAATACCAAGTCCTCCAACAACTAGAAAATACAATAAATATAGAAGATCATTGGAAACAGGTAAAAAATATATGGAAAGAGACATGCGAAGAAACACTGGGGAAAAGAGAACGCCAGAATAAGGCATGGATGACAGCAGAGACCCTGGATAAAATTAAAGAAAGAAAGAACAAGAAAGCAGACATAAATAAAAGCAAAACAAGAAGTAATAAAGCCAAGACACAGGAAGCTTACACAGAGGTGAACAAAGAAGTGAGAAGATGCATTAAAAGGGATAAGAGGAAATATATAGATGAATTAGCTAAAGAGGCAGAAGAAGCAGCAAATAAAGGGAATATGAAAGAACTGTACAACAGCACAAAGAAATTAGGTGGAAAATACAAACAGATCAACGCCTTTATCAAAGATAAGAAAGGAAATCTGCTTAGTAATATAAAGGAACAAATGGAGAGATGGAAGGAGCACTTTGAAGAACTTTTGAACAGACCTGGCTCAAATAATCCTCCAGATATACTACCAGCAGAAGAAGAATTACACGTTAACTGCGGAAAACCAAGCAAAGAAGAAATAATGAAAGCCATCAAACTGTTAAAAGATGGTAAAGCCACAGGACCAGATGAAATTCCTTCGGAAGCCATCAAAGCAGATATTATCACCTCTACCAAGATGTTACATAATCTATTGGATAAAATTTGGGAGAGGGAAGAAATACCTAAAGACTGGAGAGAAGGTTATATGATCAAACTACCAAAGAAAGGAAGTTTACAGGAGTGCACAAATTATAGGGGAATTATGCTACTATCAGTGCCAGGAAAAATATTAGGCAGAATCATTCTGGAGAGACTAAAAGAGGCTATAGAGAAACACTTGAGAGATGAACAAGCAGGTTTTAGGAAGAACAGATCATGTGCTGATCAAATAACTACTCTACGTATAATAGTTGAACAAAGTTTAGAACTAAAATCCCCACTTTATATTGGATTCATAGATTACGAAAAGGCATTTGATAGTTTAGACAGAAGAATGCTTTGGAAGTTGCTGAGTCATTATGGAATCCCCATAAAGTTTATTAACCTGATAAAAACAATGTATGAAGGAACAAAATGTAGTGTGGTGCATGAAGGACAGCTTACAGAAGCATTTGAAATAAGAACAGGAGTAAGGCAAGGATGCCTTCTGTCTCCATTTCTCTTTCTACTGGCCATAGATTGGATTATGAAAATAACTCAAAACAACAGAAATGGGATCCAGTGGTCACTGACCAAACAACTTGATGATTTAGACTTTGCTGATGACATAGCTCTCCTATCACACAGCCACCAACAGATGCAAGATAAAATGAGTATATTAGATGAGAGATCACAACAGCTAGGACTAAAGATTAATAGAGATAAGACCAACATTATGAGAATTAATGCAGTTGGCAATAACCAAATAAAACTAGGAGAAATACCTCTACTAGACGTACAATCTTATATATATCTGGGCAGTAATAAAGATAAAGAGGGAGGAACAGAAAACGATACCAAAATAAGGATATCAAAAGCAAGAGGAGCTTTCATTGCACTGGGAAACATATGGAAATCCAAAGAAATTAGGCTAAATACAAAAATACAAATTTTCAACTCCAATGTTAAGTCGGTTCTATTATATGGCTGTGAAACATGGAGAATAACAAAATTGACAATCACGAAGGTACAGACTTTCATTAATGGATGCTTGCGCAGAATAAAGGGATGGAAATGGCAGGACAAAGTCACAAACGTAGAATTATGGAAATGTACCGGTCAAATACCAGTGGATAAAGAAATACAGCGAAGACGATGGCGATGGATAGGACACACACTACGGAAACCAACTGAGAGTATTACACAACAGGCCCTTTTTTGGAATCCCCAGGGGAAAAGACAAAGAGGAAGACCAAGGAATTCTTGGAGAAGACAGATTGAAGCAGAGATGAAGATGATGGGGAAGACATGGAATGATCTTAAAAGAATTGCAAAAAACAGAACGACTTGGAAAGTGTTTGTTGAAGACCTATGCTCCACTGGGAGCTAAAAGGTAGAAGAAGAAGAATTAATGACGTCAACAATTACGTTTAACACGATGCTAGTGATGTTTCTTTTGTCATATGTGTGTGTACATGAAATAATTAATGACGTCAACAATTACCTTTAACACGACGCTGGTCGAAATGTAAGAATATACCAGAAATAATTAATGACGTCAACAATTACCTTTAACACGACGCTGGTTGAAATGTAAGAATATGCCACGTGAAACACTCCAGATGTCACGGACAGTGCTGCCATTAATGAGTAATTTCTTCCAATAACGTCGCACCTAGCCAGGAAATGTAAGACCACTAAAATAGAGCTTTGACAGAAAATTGTAAGAAAAATGTTGATGTAGGGTCTCAGAGCAACTGCAGAATCGGCAGAGGAACTTGTTTGTAGCTTCTTCAAAGTAATGTTCCTTGCTGCAAGAATCATATTGGACGAAAACGCTAGATAAATTCCTATCGAGTCAGATGTCAAGGCCATACTGTGACCTGAGAAATATATAAAGTAATTATTAGTGGGATTTCATAAATAATGAATACAACTCGTGGGTAAAGTCCTTGTTTAAGGAATAATTTATTTCAGTTTAGAGAAGTAACGACCCCATGAATGACACAGCACTTTATTCGGGGGTTCTCTAATCTGTTATTAGAAGATCCATAATTGTAAAGAACAGAGAAACAGCTTGAGGGTAGAGTCTTATGTTTCCTAACCCAGCCATAACCATAAACCAAAAATAAAATAAATTGTGTCACATGAGCATTATAGATAATTGTGAATATTTGAGAACCACTGTAGTTTTGTTGTGACGTCAACTAGGGGAGATTACTTTATTGTGTGTCTCTAAACTAGAACTTTACCAACTCGTATTTAAAAAAAAAATATATATATATATATATGTGTGTGTGAGTGCGTGTGCGTGTGTGTGTGTATGTGTGCGCGCACAAAAAATATGTATAGATCATTCACCAATGTGTTGGTTAAGTCGCTGACGTTTTAGGCGGGAAGAAATGGAGGAGTGTGGTCTATAGAAGAGAAATAAGGTGTAGCGATAATGGAGAAGGAGTGTGGTCTATAGAAGAGAAATAAGGTGTAGCGATAATGGAGAAGGAGTGTGGTCTATAGAAGAGAAATAAGGTGTAGCGATATTCATTGCGCTGGTCTACTGACGTGAATAAAGATCATGTTCGATCTCATGACGTCTAAGCTCACTCACTGCTGCTTGCTTCAATCTTACAGTTAGTATTTTTGTTATAATCATTAAAATATTCTTCTTCCTTTCAGCTGCCTGTGGGGCATAGGTCTTCAACAAACACTTTCCAAGCCGTTCTGTTTCTTGTCAATCTTTTAAGATCATTCCATGTCTTCTCCATCATCTTCATCTCTGCTCTCATCTGTCTTCTCCAAGAAATATTTTGGTCTTGCCTTTTGTCTTTTTCCTTGGGGATTAAAAAAAAGGGCCTGTTGTGTAATACTTTCAGTTGGCTTCCACAGTGTGTCCTATCCAGCGCCATGGTCTTAGTTGTATCTCATATTCCACAGGTACTTGACTGGTCATCGTCGTTATTGAGTGCCGTCTCCGCATCGAAGGTTGGCTACCATGGAACGCCATTCCACTCTGTCTCTTGCTTTGATGGTGCAGATTATCATAGGTTGACTTGTCCCTCTTTTGATGTTACTCGTCCATGTTAGTCTTGGTCTGCCTCTGCCTCTTCTACCTTGTATTTTCCCTTCCAATATTACTTTTATTAGGCAGTTGTGTCTTTTAACAAGCCACAAAAATTACTTGACAGGTACATTCCCATAATTCCATGCGAGTGATTTTGTCCTGCCACTTCCATCCTTTTATTCTACGCAAGCATCCATTAATGAAGGTCTGTATGTTCGTAATTGTTATTTTTCTTACATTGTATTAAATCACTACATGTGTAGAAATAAAGGTGTCCTGAGTATATTAACATTCCACTCATTTCTGAGATTGATATTTTATTAGAGTGGTTACAATTTGTGACACTGTGCAATAATTTAGATGTTCAAGAACAGTTAATTTTCATGCTGTTGATATTTTAGCCTAATAGCGTTGATAAAAATAAATATTTCAACAACTTGACAAATTTAACCCTTTCTGGTGTGAAATAACATAATTTAACCACAACTATTGTAACAATTTGGGAACCGCGATAGCTCAGTAGTTAGTTAACTGGACTACAAAGGACAAGAGGTAGTGTTCGATCCTAACCGACGGCTCCCGGTTCAGCCAGCCTTTAATGGGTACCGGATATTTTTCTGGGAAAGTAAAGCGGCACGGGCGTAATACCGACCACATTGCCCCAAAAATCATGTGTCGAAGGTCTGTAAAATTTATGGTCACTAACACCATATTCCCTATACGCCACTTGGCGTGACGGGGGCTCTTTACTTACTTTTTTTGTATTGTAACAATTTAAGCTCTGAGCGCCACTCACAATCATTATTAACGGACTATAGCAGACTCAACTCATGTTTCACAATTGAGACAATTTACCGACACTACTAAAATATCAACAAACAGCTGTACACAAAGCCTTAAATTGGTAACGATTTTTTTTTCCTGTGAAAGAAAGACGGCGCTGGCGTAGTGCTGTTCACTTTGCTATGAAAATGTGTCTGTTACACACACAAAAAATCATAAGAAATAACAGTATTAACAGTATACGGTGGTGATCAAGATTCATTCTTTTTTTCATACTTTTTTGTCATACATTTTTCATACTTTTTTGTCATACATTTTTCATACTTTTTTGTCATACATTTTTCATACTTTTTTGTTATACTTTTTCATACTTTTTTGTCATACATTTTTCATACATTTTTCATACTTTTTTATGTGAATAAAGACCACATGCACAGTCGACTGTAGCCTTGAAAAAAAATGTGCTTTAGATTGGAAAGACTGGACCAGGGCGAAAAACACATTGCAGTGGAATCAGCTAATAAGTAAACAAACAAAAAATTAATAACGTTGTCCATCTTTGGGAATAAATCACATAATCTCAACGCAGTCGCCACGCATTACACAGGGTGGTGTTTTTATTTCAAATCTGGAACAAGAAGAAGTGAATCATTTCTTTACTTGGGAGTCGAACCGAATAATTCCATCTTTGTAAACCGCCGATGTTATCCTGTCACCTTATCTCCACAAGCTCTTATAGTCCGTCCCGAAACTCACGTTTCTATTTGGTTTTAATTGTTTAAATTGTGTATGTAAACTGTTTGACCTTCGATCAATATGGCGGATATGCGGCAGGAACATTTGAGGCTCAGTCTGAAAAGTGTTCCTTGTTGCAGTTTCCTCATATTCCAAGTCCGGCTTGCTGCCGGAGCTACTGAGTTAGTGCTCTGTGCACATACTGGATCGTGTTTCGATTGCTTACGGTGAATGATGATATCGTATGACGAATGACAGTTTAGCTGCGCTCACTTTCGGTGCCGCTTGGCCTTACGTCTTTTGACGTGGGCTGTAGCTGCTATAATGGCGACTGCAGCTGTCTTTCTTTGTTTGGATCCTTCAATGAGTTTTAATTTAGATGATTCCACTAGTACGGGAGGCTGAGCAATTATAGATTTAACTTTTTTGCAGTGATACCGGGACCTTCGACTAACCATAACCATAGCCATAACCATGTTAACTGTTTATTGTTATAAAGTTATGTATATTTTTTTTTAATCTATTGGAAACAAATGGATGGTTTTAATTGTGACTTATTTGCGGTATATAAAAACAAATACACATAATGATACTAGTCAAATAGAATATTTACAGCTTCTACTGGTCAACATTACATGAGAAGTTAGAAACAAAATATTTGTACGCCTTTGAAATAAATTAGAACCCGCTGGCGGCGTCATTATAAGCGCGTTTGTGGTTAGATAGCACGAATCCGTGTGAAAAGTCCGTGCAAATTAAGGTGTGTTTTCGTTGAAAGCGGAGTCGGTATTCAATATCTTTGAGACCAGACTGTGAAGACATTCTGTCACTTGTGGTCAGCATGGTCATCATCGTCAGCATGGTCATCATGGTCAGCATGGTCATCATCGTCAGCATGGTCATCATCGTCATCATGGTCATCATCGTCAGCATGGTCATCATCGTCAGCATGGTCATCATCGTCATCATGGTCAGCATGGTCATCATCGTCATCATGGTCAGCATAGTCATCATCGTCATCATGGTCATCATGTCTCTCCACAACTTTCGATCTCAACAGTTATTTGTTATTTATGTTGTTGACCTTCTGCCAAGCCATTCTCTTAGGCTGTCTGGTATCTTTTCTCTTTGCTTCCCTCTATCTCTTCGTCCCTCAATTTTCTCAGTTGTTGCAATATATTCCAGCTGTTCTCTTCTCATTTCATGGCAAAAAAAATATGATTGTTGCTTTCTAATAATGCAAATTTGCTCTCTTTTTACTTTTGCCTCTCTCAGAACATTTTCATTACTCTTCTTGGCTGTCCATGGTATTCTCAACATTCGTTCTGTAAAACCACATTTCTGCACATTCCAGTGATTTTCTTGTAATTTGAAGATACGGCCTCTTTTAATCTTCTATTGTGTATTTTACGTTCATGGAAAGTCATCTATGAGCAAGTCAACTGAAGTATCAGCGACAAACAGCAGTGCTGAGTCGTCATCGAGTGTGTCCAACATGCAGTAAGGATGATCTGTCGACTAACGAAGTGTGTCTGTAGGGATTTACAAGAAAATAAAAGCAGGACAATGAGCGACCTACCTGTGAAAACAAGAGCGCCTACAATAATTAAAGGCAAACTAATCGCCGTCTGTAAAGGTACCTGGGTTCTGAAGATCACGTGATGTGTGATCGCCATTATGATTGGTTCTGACATTTTTATGGCCAGCGTTGACGCAGCCTACAACAGAAGAAATGAATCTAATTCAAGTTTTACATTTTCCTGGTCGCACTAAAAGTGTACTCAAGTCTTATAACGAATTAAAGATGTATATTACTTGCTTGTCACGTTTTGAGAAAGCAATGACTGGAATATATAGACTGGAAGAGATAGAAGTAAACAAGAAAAATAAATGACACTAGATGATGATGGGAAACCATTTTTTTTAGAGAGCATGTCAGTAGGTGGGGAGCCGCGATAGCTCAATGGTTAGTGAGCTGGACTACTAAGAACAAGAGCGACGGCTTCCAGATTCACCCAGCCTTAAATGGGTACCCGAATTTCTTTCTGGGAGAGTCAAGCGGCACTTGAGAAGAGGAAAGTTGAAATACTTGGTTACAGCAGACAAACTGCAGTGAAAAATAGATCGTGAACTACACAGAGAGAAGATACTAGGCAGCTTGGTTGTAACAGTAAGCTAGTGAAAGCATGAGGGCAGGTAACTGAGTTGTTACCCGCTGCTCAATGGATTATAGCAGTGACAATTAAGTATGGTAATTTTCCAGATACAAGAAGTTAAGTTACGATAGAAGTTCATGTAGGGGTAGCACACAAAAGTGGGGAGGAAGGAAGTTATGTCCAGAATTACTGGACGACACGAGGAGAGTTTAGGCAATGGAATTTTCCATGCAATAGAAGTGGAAATTAGAAGAGAAGATAACTACAGTGTCTGTAGGGATAGGGTCCTCGGACATAACAAGGACACCCACCGAACTATCATATTCTCTCTGTGGTTTTACTAACTACAGGTCATGTGGCTTCTGTTGGATTGGAAATGATAACTTACCACCACTGTGTGTCTATATGTTTGGAATTGGAGTCATCAATGATGGCCTAACATCATCAAGTGCTATGACGATCATCATTTTCGGGAGGACGTGAACTCCCATGGTATATGGTGGATAGGCGGCAGGAACCATTGAAGGCTATGTCTGAAAAGTGTTCCTTCTTGCAGTTTCCTCATATTCCAAGTCCGGCTTGCTGCAGGAGCTACTGAGTTAAGTGCTCTGTGCACACCGTGAGCTGTGTGTCTCATCCGTTTTGATCCTGCTTCGATATCCCGCTTGTTTACGATGAATGATGATATCGTATGACAGGGAACAGTTGGCTGTGTTCACTTTCTGCGCGGTTTCGCCTTATGTCTTTTGGCGTGTGCTGAGACTGCTACGATGGGGACTACAGTTACCTTTCTTTGTTTGGGAGATGAGTTAGTAATTCGGATGATTCCACTGGCACGGGCGGTTGAGCAATTATGGATTTTAATTCGTTTGCTGTGATACCGAGGCCTTCCATAACCAATAACCAATAACCCACCGAACTAAGTTAGAGAGGGTCCAGAATTAGCCTGGACATAATGGTTAATGGGATTTTCCACGATTCCCACTTCAGCCAAGTTGTTGTGAGAGTGACTAGAGACGCATGACTAGAGCATGCATTGACCTCATGACGTTACTGTCCGGTAAACAGCTACCAGGAGAGGTCATTGTCATGAGATGATAAATAAGTGGTCATCCAACAAATAGGTCATAGAGATTTCGCGAAAACAAGTTGTTTTCGTCAATTTGGGGAAGAGTTCAGATCTCGGACACGTATATGCAGGTGACCAAAGGAGAGCAAGTGGCCACTTGGCAGAAGCTGATTGGCTGCTGAGCCTCAGGTGAAAGAGAGTAGTGAAGTATTTAAACTCCTACACAACAGTTTAAGTCAAGCAGTTCATGATGAAGCAAATTAGAGACAGTTAGAGGGAGTCAGGATGAATAAGTTCAGTTCAGTTTTCAGTTCAGGATGAAGTTAAGTTAGTCAAGAGAGAATAGTTAGAATAGTCAGAACAGTTAGAATAGTCAGCAAAGTTGTGATAGTACCATCTCATTATTCTTTTGTATAGAACCATCTCTTTGTTATAGACGATGCTCACCATCTCTTTGTTATTATTGTATTAACTTTGAATATCTTTTTCTTATAGTAATCTCCTTGCAGTACTTCTTTGTATTAACATCTCTTTGTTACTCTAAATTTGTGTAGTAGTACCATCTCTTTATTATTCTATGGTGACATCTCCCTCTAACCTTCAAAGACGCGACTCAGCAATCAAATCAAATAATCACAACACGAACTCTTCTATTACTTGGAGCCTTTGGTTTATTTCTTCATTCTTCTGTTCTGACTTTCTAACTTCATAGTACAATGCTGTATTTGACAATTTTCCATCCACACCGCAATCAATCTCCTTCTCCCTATCCTTATCTAATTATGGTTGCCTAACTATTTTCGTCTAACTATCTATAATCGGCCGTTACCCTACTTTGGTACGTTCCCCATCGAACGCACCACCCTAAGCTATCTACCTATCCCTAACTATCGGCCTGTTACATTACAATCTTCTGTCCTCTCTAATCTATCTACTTTATATAACTGTTCGTCTCCCTGATGTTGTTCACTACTCCGGCATGTCTTCTCTCTTCGATGGTCTGGCTCCAAGTGACTAGTCTTCTCTAGTCACCTCGCAACTGTAACCCCCTGCCACGTCATGCCCCTTTCTTTACGTCATTTTCTCTTCTGCATAAGTAAGTGCTCAATCTATATTTCCCCATACTCTATCTCTTGGTGTGTACCTTCCTTCACACCCTTCCCCGCGCAAGTGCTTAATTTATATTTCCCTATTCTCCATTCCCCGCTATTATACACTCCTATCCGTACCTTCTCTGCTATAAAGTTAGAAAGTAAAGATTAGAAGTCTTGATGTAGCAAAGCAGTAGGAATCTTCAAGTTGTAGTTATAAGTCAGCTGAGAGATTATTAAGACAATAGAGAAGTTATTAGCGAAGCTGATGAGTATATGAACATTAGTGCTGTGCAAGTGTTTTAAAGTGTCCAAGAATTGTGTTTCACAATTCGTAAGTAGACAAGGTTGAATGATGTTTGATGAATAATGTTGTATTAAAATATGCACTTGGGACTGATCATAACCATCGGCGATTTGCCTAGGAGAAGTCCAGAATTAAGTAACATTAATTTTAAATAAGTGCATTCACCACTACAGATCATTGAATATAAGGAAATCAATAAACTGATTATCAATATTGTTCAAAAGAAGACTCTGTCATGAATTAACAATTACCTGTTGTAAAATCAATGTAATGTGATGTGCTGTGACGTTTAACAAGTACTAGACAATATAAATAACATTACGAGTCTATAACATGGTGACGTGGCACCATATACAGTCACAAACAGAATTGAAACGTGTGGACAGAGAATTGTGGAAGGCCACGATCGTCTACACCAACTCACATGATGCTAACTGTAGGTGCTTGTATACTTTTGTTTGTAATATTAAATATAACAGTAACTGAGACGGTAATTATAATAATAAATGCAATAGTTGATGTTGTAACTGCTGAAACAGAAAATCAAGAAGCAGTGATAATCATAAAATAGGTCAGGGAATGGAAGAAGACAAAGGCGTTTGTCGAAAAAAACAAACGAAGTAGCACAGAGAAAAATATCTCAAAGAAATATACAACAAAACAAACGAAACACAAGATGCAAACAATGAGAAGGAGAGTGACATTTTTACCAAATGTCAAATTTTGCGTGACATCAAATCTGGCAAATTCTCAGACTCATTGTTAATCCCCAGAGAAAGATGAAATAGGGAAAACAGAAATAGAAAGAACGTGGAAATAGGGAATACATAGAAATAAACAGAGAAATGTGAAATAGGGAAGACATAGAAATAAACAGAGAAATGTGAAAGAGAAATGTGAAATAGGGAAGACATAAAAATAAACAGAGAAATGTGAAATAGAGAAGACATAGAAATAAACAGAGAAATGTGAAATAGGGAAGACATAGAAATAAACAGAGAAATGTGAAATAGGGAAGACATAGAAATAAACAGAGAAATGTGAAATAGGGAAGACAGAAATAAACAGAGAAATGTTAAATAGGGAAGACATAGAAATAAACAGAGAAATGTGAAATAGGGAAGACATAGAAATAAACAGAGAAATGTGAAATAGGGAAGACATAGAAATAAACAGAGAAATGTGAAATAGGGAAGACATAGAAATAAACAGAGAAATGTGAAATAGGGAAGACATAGAAATAAACAGAGAAATGTGAAATAGGGAAGACATAGAAATAAACAGAGAAATGTGAAATAGGGAAGACATAGAAATAAACAGAGGAAGGAAAATGAAGGATTACATAGAAACAGAGAGATAGAGAGAATGGGGAGGGGAATAGAAAGGACATAGGAACACGGAGAAAAAGAGGTAATAGGGAAAGCAATTAAACACAGAAAAAGACATCTTAAGATTGAGGATGCAACGTTAAATCACATCAGAAGAAGATTATCATCGTCATCATCATCAAGTTCCATGCCTGCTGGCGTAGACGCCATGATGTCTGTCCATAACCTTCTACCTGCAGATATTTATCAATTCTGTTGTTGATTTCCTACCAAACCATTCCATAAACTGTTTGGAATCTTTTATACTGTTTTCCACTATCTCTTCTTCTCTCAAATATTCAAGTTATCACTATTTTTGTTCTTTCTCCGTTACAAGGCCAAAAAAAAAATATGATTATTTCATTCTGATGTTAAAAATTAGCTTTCTTTTTGTTTTGGCCTGTCTTAGAACATCATCATTACTATTTTAGAATATTATCATACTCTTTTAGAACATTATCATTACTCTTTTAGAACATCATCATTACTCTTTTAGAACATTATCATTACTATTTTAGAACATCATCATTACTCTTTTAGAACATCATCATTACTATTTTAGAACATAATCATTACTATTTTAGAACATCGTCATTACTATTTTAGAACATCATCATTACTCTTTTAGAACATCATCATTACTCTTTTAGAACATCATCATTACTCTTTTAGAACATTATCATTACTCTTTTAGAACATTATCATTACTCTTTTAGAACATTATCATTACTATTTTAGAACATCATCATTACTCTTTTAGAACATCACCATTACTATTTTAGAACATCACCATTACTATTTTAGAACATCATCATTACTATTTTATAACATTACCATTACTCTTTTAGAACATTATCATTACTCTTTTAGAACATTATCATTACTCTTTTAGAACATCATCATTACTATTTTAGAACATCATCATTACTATTTTAGAACATCAACATTACTATTTTAGAACATCATCATTACTATTTTAGAACATTATTATTACTCTTTTAGAACATTAGCATTACTCTTTTAGAACATCATCATTACTATTTTAGAACATCATTATTGCTCTTTTAGAACATTATCATTACTCTTTTAGAACATTTTCATTACTCTTTTAGAATATCATCATTACTATTTAGAACATTATCATTACTCTTTTAGAACATTACCATTACTCTTTTAGAACATCATCATTACTATTTTAGAACACCATTATTACTCTTTTAGAGCATTATCATTACTCTTTTAGAACATCATCATTACTATATTAGAACATTATCATTACTCTTTTAGAACATTTTCATTACTCTTTTAGAACATCATCATTACTATTTTAGAACATCATTATTACTCTTTTAGAACATCACCATTACTCTTTTAGAACATTATCATTACTCTTTTAGAACATTATCATTACTCTTTTAGAACATTATCATTACTCTTTTATAACACCATTACTCTTTTAGAGCATCATCATTACTCTGTTAATACATCGCCATTACTTTTTTAGAACATTATCATTAATCTTTTCGAACATCATCATTACTTTTTTTTAGCTGTCCCTGGCATTCTTAACATGAGCGTAGATCAATGTATTGGGGTTACAGTAAACTATGATATCGTTGCCTTTAAGCCCATTGCATCCGACCTTAACGTGACAGTTGTGGGTACTGGGTTGCTCTTCATCTCAATCACCACTCTCCATGAGTCTATTTTCTGACCCCCAACTGGGAGATAGGGTAAAATCTTCATCATCTATAGGTTGCTATTCCTGACGCAAGCAGTCAGTAATAAGTTGCTGACGTGGTTTTCAGCCTACGTGTATTATGGCGTTATAGACACAATTAAATCTTAAAATAAAATAAAATATGTGATACAGAGAACATAACCGGGCCAAATTATATTAATTTAACATTAATCATTCTTTCAAACAAATTATCTGAAAACGGGTACCTTACCTCAATGTAAGCCATGCTGTAGTTCGTCGTTAATGTTGCCAAAATGTGCGAGACTTTCAGAAGCGTCATCGCTTTTGTGCTGTAGGTTAATTTCTTGTCAAACTTGATCTGTACCAACGTTAAGCAGGCTAGGCTCTGTTTGAACATAAAATAATGAACAACATACAAGTCCTTGCATCCTAACTGGCATTGTTTACACACAGCGGTGATGGTCTTTAGTAATGAAAGAAGTAAGTACTTGCAACGATTTGCAAAACTTGTTTGACAATTAGAACATTATAATGTAATCATTGATAGAAAAAAGAAGAGTACGTCAAGGATGCATTCTATCAACAAGCTTGTTCAATCTATACACTAAGAAAATCTTTAAAAACATCTCAGAGATGCGAGGCCTAAATATTAATAGAAAGATAATCAATAATATGCTGATGATACTGTACTACTAGCAGAAAATCCTAAAGATCTACAACAATTACTTTATGTAATAAACATGACAAGCAAAATATATTGACTAGATATGAATATCAAAAAGACTAACAATATGATAATAAACAAAGAAAATTCTCAAGACCTATAAATAAATATCAAAGTTGAAGGAATACATGTGGAGACTGTTCAGAGCTACAACTACCTGGGACACACTATAACCAATGATGGAAAATGTACAAATGAAATAAACAAAAGAATAGATATGGCAAAAAGTAATTTAATGCCATGAAAAATATATATACAAACATCAAAACAAATAACACCAGGGTTAAAACTAAGAATAGCAAAATGTTACATCTTCTCAATATTCCTGTATGTTTTAGAAACATAGACATTAGACAAGAAAACAGAACAGAAAATTGAAGCCTTTGAAATGTGGATTTATAGAATAGGTAGAATTGGTTGGAAAGAAAGTAAAACAAACGATGAAGTTTTAAAACAACTAAAAATGAAAAGAGAACTACTAAACACAATTAGAAGAAGACAAATTTTTGAAAAATTTGAAATTTGTGGGTCTTGTTAAACGACACAACAGCCTAATAAAAGTAATATTGTAAGGGAAAATGCAAGGTAAAAGAGGCAGAGGCAGATCAAGACTAACATGCACGAGTAACATCAAAAGATAGACACGTCGGCATATGACAATTTGCACCATCAAAGCAAGAGACAGAGTGGAATGGCGCTCCATGGTAGCCAACCTTCGATGCGGAGACGGCACTCAATGATGTTGATGATTTGTAATCAGAAAAAAAAATATAATTAGAGAATGGTATATTGTTATACATTTACCTGGACTGCTGTAAGAATAAGGGCCAAAATAAATCTATGACTTGGCATTAAAAGGCTTTCCTGGTCATTCTTTATTGCGATCTGTAGAAACAATTTCCCGGTCTCGTGACACAATAATGATGTCATTGTCCAAGCAACGAAAATGATGGCACCTGGCACGATCTGGCCCCATCCGGTTTGTGTGGAAGGCCCCATTGCTAGCTGTACAACCTGGCAATCAAGTGTGAGAAAGGTATCAGTACAGAACTCTGTGGTACACACGTCATTGTGACTGACAGTTTAGTTGAGTTAAATGTAAAGTACGAGACTAGAATCGGCGTCTCAGCACTCGAGTATTCACCCATTTGTGCTTTTTCGCCTATCCAGAAGTGTTCGGAGACTTCTGAATAATATCGCTTCAAGCATCGAAACTCACGATGCGAGGCGTCTTTATTCACCTTCCCAGACTAATACCCTGGTACCAATTTCTGCCAGCGGCTGGGTCGACCGCGAGGGTATTTTTTTTTTCTAACCACGATTACAATTCACATTCAGTTTAGTTTATTTGCTCATTTTTTTATATTTTGATTTATGATTTCCCTCTGCGGCAAAAACCCCTGGTCTCAGCAGCGAGGCCTGGCTTGAAACGTCAATTACACATCGACGGGAAAAAATATGAGTACCTCCGAAGTCGGAGTTATCTGCCTGTGCGGCGAGGAACCCTGTGCATACGACTGCCATGAAAAAAAAAAATTGATTAACACGCAAAATTCAGTCCCTAGTCTCTAGGGACTTCGTCAGAGGTAAAAGCTGGCGAACGAAAAAAAAATACTAATTTGTGTCATTTAGAAAGGATAAAATATCCATGCCTCGAATAATTTACATTGAAAGTAGAGGCTGTATTTAAAAAAAATTGTGGGGATTATAAATTGAAATTTTTTTTACCTGAAACCTTTCATATTAAGTAATCTTTTGATATTTTTGCTACAGACATTAACTACTAAAATATGATTCCTAGATACATGTTTACTTAAGATTTAAAAAGTTATATCTCGGTTTCTGGTATAACAAAATGAAACCACTCCCATAAAATATCAATTTTAAAAACAAGGGGAATGTATTAGGCTCACGGCTTTTACATTCATAAACGTTGCTAAATTTTCAAGACTAGAACTAAAATGCCAAATTTAGATTAAAACAAGCTGTTGTGGCTAACAAAATGAAAAATATTTATTGCTAAAAATGGCACAGTTACAGCTTTACGGTAATAAAGGAAGAGTCAGAACGATCCGGCGCTACGGTCTAGAGTCTGTCCTTCTGTTGGTGAGTAGACAATAGGCATACACAGAAGCTAGGACACTTGAGAGGCAGTGAGGTAAAGACAAAACATAATAGATCAAAGACGCAAATTTATGAAACTGAATAAAGGAACGTGTTTGACCCGGAGAAAGCAGTTTTTAGCCCGCAGCTTCCGATCGTGTTCTGTTGTCTTTTACATCTGTATATCACTATTATATCACTTTTTAAAATATCTGTTTTCATATTATCTCAAATGAATCAATATGATAATTTCATGAACAATTTTTCGCAGTTAAGATACAAGAGAACACATTTATATCTATATACACAAACAGATTCGTTTATGTACAAGTATATAGGAAGTAAAATATTTCAGTTTGGGTGCATTATAATTACAAAGAAGAAGATACGACGGTGGTTTTCAGTTACATAATAATTATCAAAAGAAAAAGAGAGCTAATTTCCAATATTAGGAAGAAACAATAATTATTTTTATGTCATCTAACGATAAGGGAACAGCTGGAATATACTGTGACAATTGGGAAAATTGAGGGACGAAGAGATAGAGGGAAGCAAAGAGAAAAGATACCAGACAGCTTAATTAAGAAAATGGCTTGGCAGAAGGTCAACAACGGAAATCATAAATAACTGTCGAGATCGAAAGTTGTGGAGAGACATGATCACCTACGCCAGCAGGCATGGTACTTGATGATGATGATGATACAACAATAATAATTATTATTATTATTAAGGGCAGCATTTATTGAAAGAGGTGACTGACGCTAGATTGTGAACCGTTTGACACACGAGAGATGGTCGCTATTGCACAGGTAATTAGCCACTTGACAAGATGAAGAGAGTTGGTTCGATCCACGTTTAGGCCGATCAAGTTGTCATTTTGTCCACCGATCTTTAACCCCAATGAAGGTGAGATCGAACAACCAAACCCAAACGGATCGGAGGACAGAAAAGGAAGTCTCCTGTTCGAGCACGACTGATGCGGTTTGATGGTTGCTAATATGAGCTGTATGTAGATGTTATTGTTGCTGCACAAACAAATGTTACTGACAGCTATTTTGAAAGCAAGAATCAATGTAAACAGTACAAAGGAATTCAGAGATTGAAATCATCATCATCATTGAGTGCGGTCTCCGCAACGAAGGTTGGCTACTATGGAGCGCCATTCTGCTCTGTCTCTTGCTTTGATGGTGCAGGTTGTCATATGCTGATTAGTCCATCTTTTGATGTTACTCGTCCATGTTAGTCTTGGTCTGATTCTGCCTCTTTTACCTTATATTTTCCCCTCCAGGATTACTTTTAGTAGGCTGTTGTGTCTTTTAACATGGCCCAAAAATCGCATTTGTCTTGTTTGAATTATGCTTAGTAGTTCTTTTTTTCATTTTTAGTGGTTTTAAGACTTCATCGTTTGTTTTATTTTCTTTCCATCCAATTCTACCTATTCCTCTATAAATCCACATTTCAAGGGCTTCAATTCTTTTCTGTTTTCTTGTCTAATGCCCATGTTTCTGCAAGAGATTAAAATGGAGAGAATAAATAAAGAAATAAGCAGATCTTAACATAGCGTGTTTATTCAAAGCAAGAGATAGAATGAAATGGTTACCATAGTAGCAATATATATATCTCAATCACAGGCATTGGAGAGAGTAGAACATTATATATATCTTGGTCGTCATATAGATCAAGAAGATGAAAAAAAAAAAAAGAGATTAGAAGCAGGATAGCAAAAGCAGCAACGACTTTTAAAAACGTGGACAAAATATAGAAATAAAAAATACTAAGCAAGAAAACTAAACAGAATATTCAACTCAAGCAGATTTACAAATCTTACCTACGCGTGTGAACGCTGGAAACAATAAAGGAGATTGATACAAAAGTAAACGTTTTTGAAGACAAATGCCTAAGAAGAATACTCTGTGTACAATGGAATGAATTCAAGACTAATATAGAGATAAGAGCAATGGCCATGCAACCAACGATCTCATCTACAATTAGGAAGAGAAGATGGACATATGTCGAACATGTGCTGAGAAGAGACAAGAAAATTCCAGAACAGGTTCTGATATAGAAAAAGAGGAAAACCTAGAGAAACACTGAAAAGAACACTTATAAGAAAAGCAAAGTTGGCAGGCATTGACTCATTAGATAAGATCGAACATCTCCCCCCAGAATAGAGATGGCTGGCGAAAACCATTACAAGCCCTATTGGACGACTAACAGCATGGGGGGTATCAAGATCAAGATAGGCTTACGCTAAGCTTTATATCATCATGTTGAAAACAAAAAGGGAACAGAGAACCGCCTCTAGGGCTTTTATCACAATTTTGGGATCACACGACAATGGGAGAGCACAGACTAAAGATTACAAGCTGAATGCGCCTATACAGCCATATATTCATAGTGTGAATGTCTTGATTACACTCCAGTTTTGATTACTTACTCCTTTCCTTCAGTAGAAAAAAAGATGTTAGTCGAAGTAGCCATTAAGCAGCCGTAATAAGGCTACTTATATTCATAGATTATTCTCGATGTATAATTTCATGTATCGGGGAAGGGGGTGGGGTGGTGGTAAAGGTTGCCGCTTTATATGTTTTTCTGTCGCGAATTGTAAGTACATGCCACGCACGATTTCTGTAATATGGCTACTGATCTTTTGGTCTTCCTCTTAAAGATTTCTGTAATATGGCTACTGATCTTTTGGTCTTCCTCTTAAAGATTTATGTAACATGCCTACTAATCTTTTGGTCTACCTCTTAAAGATTTCTGTAACATGCCTACTAATCTTTTGCCCCCCCCCTTTAAATATTCATGTAATTAGCCTACTGATCTATTGGTCTTACTCTTAAACATTTCTATAATTAATCTTCATATCTGTTGGTCTTTCTTAAAGATTTATGTAATATGCCAACTGATCTTTTGGTTTTCCTCTTGAAGATTTATGTAAAATTGCTAGTGATCTTTTTTGTCTCGCTCTTAAAGATTTGTGTAATATGATTGCTGATCTTTTGGCCTGCCTCTTACCTGAAGTCAAATCGTAGGTCCTCTCTCTCTCTCTCTCTTTCTCTCTCTCTCTCTCTCTCTCTCTCTCTCTCTCTCCATAATTACATAATACAATCACTACATGACATTTTATTTTATTTTTCCTAGTCTAATATATTCATTGGCGAAATCACACTTTTTTCCCGTATAGACTAAATGGTCTGGAGCCGCCTACAACTGACCCTAAAGCTAACCCTAAATCTTGTTGAGAAAATACAATTAAATGAACTCAAGTAGGTCCGGTCAGTGAGGGGAGATCACTCGTTTGGCAGAAATAAATTGAAACTCGCAAATTATCGAAAAAAGAATTCTGGCACAAAAGTAATTGTTGTAAAGAAGAAAATTAGACACAAATTGTGAAAATAGACGTGGAAATAAATATCACGATCCGCCACAGAAAAACTGATGCAGATATCAAATGATACATAAAACATATATTTAGACAAACCGTGAAAATAGAAACGTTATTTTACGGATGTATTTCAAATAAAATGTTTCCTTAATTTGATTTGCCTTTTTAAAAAAATTTGTTTACACATCTAGAAAAGATAGTATGCGATTCCTTAATAAACAAAGCATATAAAAAATGAGGAGGGGCAGAAGAGCAAGAAGCAGACCTTGTGTAAGATGGACAGACAACATCAACGAAACGCTACAACAACATCAATTGACAATGAGTGAAGCCGCCAAAATGGCGAGAACCAGAACTTTATAACTTCCTCGACACCCAGATGGATGCAAGATGAATTGAAGAAAGAAAGAAACAAACAAAGAACATATTTGCTTACCGATGTCATTTGCACAAAATTTAAAGGTCGCACAACACTGCTCCTGGTCCAGATGGTATTCGGACGATGACAGAGGCGATTTAGCTGACGACGACTTGAAAAAAGCTGGTCAAAAAATGTAATACCAGCATTCAGAGTGGTCAGATTAAGGACAAGTGGCTACACAGCTACTTACTACCGATACCGAAACCAATAACTGAGTAGCATGGCTCAATGCAGCAGTCTTCGCCTATGACGTATTCGAAGGCTTCCACAGACGAGAGAAGACATGTGCTGCTGCTATAGATCTGGAAGATGCATACAACAGAGTATTTCTGAAGACGAAGATGTCTAACTATTCCTGTAGTCACCGAGTGAACGCAATCAAGCTAATCTTGAGTTGTTAAGTTATTTGCGGCTCATCATTACTGGACTCCGAACATGTCCATCACTGATAAATTTCATGTAAAACAAAAATAAAATTAATCTCATGCAACTAAACTTAAAAGGAAACCAGACAAAGACATAAAATTAATCTAATGCAACTAAACTTAAAAGGAAACCAGACAAAGACATAAAATTAATCTAATGCAACTAAACTTAAAAGGAAACCAGACAAAGACATAAAATTAATCTAATGCAACTAAACTTAAAAGGAAACCAGACAAAGACATAAAATAAAATTAATCTAATGCAACTAAACTTAAAAGGAAACCAGACAAAGACATAAAATAAAATTAATCTAATGCAACTAAACTTAAAAGGAAACCAGACAAAGACATTTCTCCAAAAGCCTTTATCAAGCAATATTAATACAAAAAAAAAACGCACTCAAAAGGAAAGTGCTTATCCCAAAAAGATGAACTTTACTACAAAGGACAAGAGGTAGGGTTCGATCCCAATCGACGGTTTCCTGGTTCACCCAGCTTTAAATGGGTACTAGATTTTCTTTGGGAAAGTAAAGCGGCACGGGCGTAATACCGACCACATTACCCTAAAAATCATGTGCCGAAGGTCTGTCAAATTTATGGTCACTAACACCATATTCCCTATACGCCACTTGGCGTGACTGGGGTACTTAAGTTACTTTATCCCAAAGAGACACCTATAGCTTTGTTACTGTACTGCACCTCCCCCCCCCCCCCAACCACCGTCTATATTGATTTGAAAATGGTTGTTTAAAAATCTTGTGAAAGACATTCCCCGTAAATTGTGTTCATATACTTGTTTCAAAGATAACCAACGAGTAAATAATAAATGAGCAACAATATTCTTATCACATCAAATACATACCAGTATCTGGTCACCAAATGTCCATGCTCTGTAACATCGACCTGGCTTTGATCACCAGAACCTGATTCAATGTTTACATTACAGAGTCGGTCGTTAATTTTCCTCGCGTGCACGCTCTCATGACGCAGATCAAATTACACACGAGATTGCCAGGATGGGGGTCGCGGCTGAGATTCTCCCACCCTCCTTTTCGAAGCCGTTACGGCTAGTGCGATCATCTTTGTACTAAATGGGACAGTCGGCGAGTAGCTCGCAAATTTGGTCAATTTCTTTTCAGCTCAGCTTGAGTCATGTTTTGGGTCCAGAGATTTTATCTCGGATTAGTGTAGAAGGGAAGGGCCATAACTCTAGACTGGCAAATCTTTTTCTGCTTCTTCTTTTGCTTCTTCTTCTTCTTTCAACTTCCCGTGAGGCAAAAACAAACACTTTCCAAGATGTACTGTTTGTGTTTGGTACCAATCTCTCAAGACCGTTCCATGTATTCCCCATCTTCTTCATCACCCATCTGTCTTCATCACCCATCTGTCTTCATCGCCCATCTGTCTTCATCACACATCTGTCTTCATCGTCCTTCTTTTTCATCACTCATCTGTCTTCATCACCCATCTGTCTTCATCACCCATCTGTCTTCATCACCCATCTGTCTTCATCGCCTATCTGTCTTCATCACTCATCTGTCTTCATCGTCCTTCTTTTTCATCACTCATATGTCTTCATCACACATCTGTCTTCATCGTCCTTCTTTTTCATCACTCATCTGTCTTCATCGTCCTTCTTTTTCATCACTCATCTGTCTTCATCACCCATCTGTCTTCATCGTCCATCTTTTTCATCACCCATCTGTCTTCATCGTCCTTCTTTTTCATCACTCATCTGTCTTCATCACTCATCTGTCTTCATCACCCATCTCTCTTCATCACCCATCTGTCTTCATCACCCATATGTCTTCATCGTCCTTCTTTTTCATCACTCATCTGTCTTCATCACCCATCTGTCTTCATCACCCATCTGTCTTCATCACCCATCTGTCTTCATCACCCATCTGTCTTCATCACCCATCTGTCTTCATCACTCATCTGTCTTCATCACCCATCTGTCTTCATCACCCATCTGTCTTCATCACCCATCTGTCTTCATCACCCATCTGTCTTCGTCACCCATCTGTCTTCATCACCCATCTGTCTTCATCACCCATCTGTCTTCATCGCCCATCTGTCTTCATCACCCATCTGTCTTCATCGTCCTTCTTTTTCATCACTCATCTGTCTTCATCACCCATCTGTCTTCATCACTCATCTGTCTTCATCACCCATCTGTCTTCATCACCCATCTGTCTTCATCACCCATCTGTCTTCATCACTCATCTGTCTTCATCACCCATCTGTATTCATCACTCATCTGTCTTCATCACTCATCTGTCTTCATCACCCATCTGTCTTCATCGCCCATCTGTCTTCATCACTCATCTGTCTTCATCACTCATCTGTCTTCATCACCCATCTGTCTTCATCACTCATCTGTCTTCATCACTCATCTGTCTTCATCACCCATCTGTCTTCATCGCCCATCTGTCTTCATCACTCATCTGTCTTCATCACCCATCTGTCTTCATCACTCATCTGTCTTCATCGTCCTTCTTTTTCATCACTCATCTGTCTTCATCCCCCATCTGTCTTCATCGTTCATCTTTTTCATCGCCCATCTGTCTTCATCACCCATCTGTCTTCATCGCCCATCTGTCTTCATCGTCCTTCTTTTTCATCACCCATCTGTCTTCATCGCCCATCTGTCTTCATCACTCATCTGTCTTCATCACCCATCTGTCTTCATCACTCATCTGTCTTCATCACTCATCTGTCTTCATCACCCATCTGTCTTCATCGTTCATCTTTTTATCGCCCATCTGTCTTCATCACCCATCTGTCTTCATCGTTCATCTTTTCATCGCCCATTTGTCTTCATCACCCATCTGTCTTCATCACCCATCTGTCTTCATCGTTCATCTTTTTCATCGCCCATCTGTCTTCATCACCCATCTGTCTTCATCACTCATCTGTCTTCATCACTCATCTGTCTTCATCACCCATCTGTCTTCATCACCCATCTGTCTTCATCACCCATCTGTCTTCATCACCATCTGTTTTCATCACACATCTGTCTTCATCACTCATCTGTCTTCATCACCCATCTGTCTTCATCACCCATCTGTCTTCATCACTCATCTGTCTTCATCACCCATCTGTCTTCATCACCCATCTGTCTTCATCACCCATCTGTCTTCATCACTCATCTGTCTTCATCACCCATCTGTCTTCATCACTCATCTGTCTTCATCACCCATCTGTCTTCATCACCCATCTGTCTTCATCGCCCATCTGTCTTCATCACTCATCTGTCTTCATCACCCATCTGTCTTCATCACTCATCTGTCTTCATCACCCATCTGTCTTCATCACTCATCTGTCTTCATCACTCATCTGTCTTCATCACCCATCTGGCTTCATCGCCCATCTGTCTTCATCGCCCATCTGTCTTCATCACCCATCTGTCTTCATCACCCATCTGTCTTCATCACTCATCTGTCTTCATCACTCATCTGTCTTCATCGTCCATCTTTTTCATCACCCATCTGTCTTCATCACTCATCTGTCTTCATCACCCATCTCTCTTCATCGTCCATCTTTTTCATCGTCGATCTGTCTTCATCACCCATCTGTCTTCATCGTCCATCTTTTTCATCACTCATCTGTCTTTATCACCCATCTGTCTTCATCGTCCATCTTTTTCATCACTCATCTGTCTTCATCACCCATCTGTCTTCATCGTCCATCTTTTTCATCGCACATCTGTCTTCATCACCCATCTGTCTTCATCACACATCTGTCTTCATCGTCCATCTGTCTTCATCGTCCATCTGTCTTCATCGTCCATCTTTTTCATCACCCATCTGTCTTCATCACACATTTGTCTTCATCGTCCATCTGTCTTCATCGTCCATCTGTCTTCATCGTCCATCTGTCTTCATCGTCCATCTGTCTTCATCACCCATCTGTCTTCATCACCCATCTGTCTTCATCACCCATCTGTCTTCATCGTCCATCTGTCTTCATCGTCCATCTGCCTACATCGTCCATCTGCCTACATCGTCCATCTGTCTTCATCACCCATCTGTCTTCACCAATTATAATTTAGAACTGAACCGATTCTGGTTGAATGATCACGACGTCAGCTTTTTGGCATGAGCTATTCTACTTTTTATTTCTGTGGCGCATCTTCCATCTGATGTTATTATTGTTCCCAAGTATTTGACACGTTGCACTTGTTTCAGATTTGTCCTGTTTATTTTTATGCTGCATGATGGTGACGATTGTTTCTTTGATATGCTCATTACTTGTGTTTTCTTACTATTCAGACTGAGACCTTTCTTGTTGCTTTCTTTTACTATTATATCTATCATTTCTTGTAGTTCATTCTCTGTCTCTGTTATTAAAACTGTGTCATCCGCATATCGCAAATTATTTATATCGTGACCTTTGACTTCAATTCCCTTTACATCTACTATTGATCTCATAATATGTTCGCTGTAACGTGAAAATAAATCCGGCGACAGAACACAGCCTTGTCTGACTCCATGCTGTATTGGAACTATCCTGTTTGGTTGCTAATTCTTATGGTTGTTGTTTGTTGCCAATACATGTTTTTTTTTTTTATGATTTGCATATCCTTGCCACCAATGTTTAATTTCTCCAGCGTATTATTTCCACATGCTTTACTTAGTCAAATGCTTTTTTGTAGTTATAAAGCCCATATATAGATCTTTCTTTACCTCTATATCTCTTTTTGTCAATGTTCTCACAATGTATATTTCATTATTGATGTCCTTTCCTTCCACAAATCCACATCGTTGGTCACTTATTTCTGGTTTTATTTTGTTCCTAAACGTCTCATTATGATTCTTAGTAATATCTTCGTCATATGGCTCATGAGACTAATAGTGCGATGGTCTTCACAATCAGTGGCGCCCGACTTCTTCGGTATGGCTACAAAGATAGATTTTAGTAGATCTTCGGGTATGTGTCCAGTGTTATATATGTTATTGAGCAGTTTTGTTATAACATGTAGTCCCTGCATTTACCTCTTCGATTACTATACATGTATTGTCAAATTATTATATTTCCTTCCTTTGATTCCACACATCCTGAAACTTTGACTTCTTTTCTTCCTGTCAATTCATTTAACTGACTCCATAAATTGTGAGTCTTTCTTTTGTTGTTGTTTTTTTTTTCATTTCTTCACATTTCAGCTTTAACCATCCTTCCTTTGCTTTTCTGCATTTGTATTGGATCTCTTTGTGAAATATCTTGTATGTCCGTTCATCTTTCTTATGATTTCGTCTGTCGTCCATTAGTTCTAGTATTTCTTCTGTCATCCATTTCTTTTTGTTGATTCTTGTAGTCACTGGTATAACTTCTTTTGATGTTTGTTGAATCGATTGTTTGAGCTATTCCCATTGCTGCTCGATGATCTGTATTTTCTCAATAACATTATATCTATTTTGTACTATCATGCTGTACTTATTACTCATCTGTCTATCTACTTTAAGCTTATCTAGTTCTAATTTTATATTGATTGGGGATCTCTGTATCTTCCGCAATTTTATTATCTTTCCAACTACTGTTACATGGTCACTATTGCAATCTGCTCCTGGCCTTGTTTTAACAGATGTTAGCCCATTCCTGAATCTTCTCTGTACCAGTATAAAATCAATTTGATTGTGTACTTTTGTGTCTGGGCTTTGCCATGTCCATAGTCGTCTAGGGTGTTGTTTGAACCAGGTTTTACCTGTAATCATTGCATATGTCTCTGCCCAATCTATCAATCTCTCCCCTCTGGCATTCGTCTTTCCAAGGCTAGGTCCTCCAGTCACATTTTGCACTTTAGCTGTTCCTACCTTTGCATTGAAATCCCCTAATATAATAGTTATTTCTTGGGATTTACACTGTTCCATGGTCATCTCTAGCTCATTGTAAAAAGTGTCAATATCTTCTTCTTCGCTATTACATGTTGGTGCATAAGCTTGAATTATGTTGCTATCCATTGGTCTACCTCTCAATTTTACTATGAGAATTTTATATGATACAGGCCAAAATCCTTTCACTGTTTTGCTTCATTCTCTATCTAACATGATGTCTACTCTTCTTTCGTGTGTCGTTCTATCAGAGTAAGTTACATTTCCACTGTCGCGTTGTAATAATCCTGCTCCTTTCCATCTCATTTCACATAGTCCCAAGATATTCAATTTCATTCTCCTCATTTCTTGACTGAAGTTTTCTAGTTTGCCAACCTAATGAGTTTGCTGATATAATGTTCCAAGTTCCTATTGCTAGTGTCTCTTTATTTTTGATCTTGCATACAATAGCTTGATGACGATCGGGTGTCACCTGTAGCACATGACGCTCCCTACCGGACGATGTGGCTGTGGAGTCCCCATTAACGTCGTTAGCTGTTGATGTTTGTATTTGGACATACTTTTACTTGGCAATATAAGAAGGTAGTTTGTCATTCATTTCCTTCTTGGTAGTGACTGTACTAGTCAGAGATCTCAGCTATTGTCTCTACAACTAAGATCCTCTGCCTGCCATCACGGAGTGGGGACCATAACCGGCACTACGTGTCGGCTGCTCCCACAACACCATCCACCTCCTGCTCCAATGGCTTCACGTAACCCTGATATGGGGGTTAGACGAGAGCTCCACCTTACCCAAGGGTGTCTCGAAGACTAGCGGAGGAAAGGAGATATCTTACTCCTCCTTTGGTAGGGGATAACTCTGCCCCGCTAACCATAACACTACAGTACGCTTCAATACACTAACCTGTCAAAACTACACTACGCTTCACTACATTAACCTGCGCAACGCTACAAAGCACTATATGGCACTAAATCATACTACATCACATTGCATGTTATATTTATGTTATTATATTATATCACATTGTATTATAATGCATTACATCATACTACAAATGCTATGTCACATTGTATTTTATTATTTAACATTTATATTTTTTCTCCATTTTATATTTATGTTAAAATATGAAGTTTCCTTCATCCGTCCCTTCTAATCAGTACAGCAAAATGTTAGCGACGGTACACATTTATCCAATATCACATTATTGGAACTAACGAGAGAAGATAACGTTGGGACATACGCACAGACATCTTATAGGTAAAGCTATTCTTGTGACCATTAGATTACTGATGAACCATCGACGTCTCAAAGGATTTGACTTGTCACACGCATTGCCCATTTTAAAATGCTTGGTGATGTTACGAAAGAGCATTTGAGAAATAAAAATGTATGGTTATGGTTATGGAAGGCCTAAGGTATGACTGCAAACGAATTAAAATCCATAATTGCTCAACCGCCCGTGCCAGTGGAATCATCCGAATTACTAGCTCATCTCGCAAACAATAAAAGATAGATGTAGTCCCCATCATAGCAGTCTCATATACAAATGTATACGCAAACGTAACACAGTTGAGACATTGTTATGTTAAATATCTTAACTGGTGCGTTTTGATGTGATGGAGATATAACAATAAACGTAATTTTTTTTAAAAAAAGAGCTTTGGTTGTAGAAGATTAGGATAATGTATAGATTTTTTTGTTCTAACGATCATTTGAGATGTTCTAACTGAGCGGTCGTTAAAACATGTGCAGTCAACGGGGCCATAACTCTTAATCCCAAATCACAGCTGCAGCACCTTATATCAAGAATGTAAAAAAAAAAAAAACCCACATATTTTAATAACATTTTAACGGCATATTTAACATGTTATATTTTTTGCGGAGGTAAATCAACTAATGTTTGGGTATACATTAAATCAATGATATTTTTATACCGGAAATAAAAGAAAAGGCTGCATCATTGTGTATGTTCATTTTGTTATCCTGTAACAAAGTCAAAAAGTAGAATGAGAAGAGGAAAGTTGGAATACTTGGTTACAGCTGGCAAAACACATGGGAAGAGAGATTGCGGACGACAAAAGGAGAAAATACTAGATAGCTTGGTGTCATGGCATGGAAAACAGTCTACAACAGAATTGATACGATGCACAGCGGATAAAAGACTGTGGAAGGACATGATCGCCTACGCCAACCGGTATGTCATATGATGATGAAACGACAATTATGATATAAAATGGCTTAATTGTGTTCTCTACCAAGTTACCCAGGAGCCGCGATAGCTCAGTGGTTAGTGAACTGGACTACCACGGACAAGGGGTAGGGTTCGATCCCAACCGACGGCTTCCGGGTTCACCCAGCCTTAAATGGGTACCGGATTTTTTTCTGGGAAAGTAAAGCAGCATGGGCGTAATACTGTCCACATTACCCCAAAAATCATGTGCTGAAGGTCTGTAAAATATAGGGTCACTAACACCATATTTTCCTATACGCCACTTGGCGTGACGGGGGTACTTTACACTTTACTACCAAGTTACCCTTTTTTTTGTTGTCTTTCCTCTAGAGTTTGCTTTCATTACACATCTTGCCATTAAAGGAGACAGAAAGAGGTAGCCACGGACATCATAAAGGATAAATCTATCTATCTATTGACCTTTCGAGCCGTGGCCGGCCCATAGGGCGTAGACCAAAATACACCTTCTCCTATTTGAATTTTTGTTCTAGCAGTTTTCTTTTAAAGATATTTTATCAAATCTCGCCATTTGTCTCTGTTCTGTGCAAGCAGCTCTATCTCATTGAGGGAGCCGAATCCTGCTGCTCTTTCCTCTCTCATCAATGTTCTTTTCAGTGTCTCCCTGGGTCTTCCTCTTTTTCTCTTACCTGTTGTTTCCCATATGAGGGCTTGCTTTGCTATTCGGTTTTTATCTCTTCTTATCACATGTCCAACATATGAGCATCGTCTTTTCTTTATTACTGAAGATATTAGTGGTTCAATGGATAAATGGGGGAAGCAAACACCAGAAACTGACAGCAGACTTCATAAGAGCTTCTAAAATCATCACCCTGTGGCATACCGGCTGGGGTAGACGATCATGTCCTTCCACAATTCTCTGTCCTCATTACGTCGTAGCAATTTTGTTGTTGAATAAGAGTCTGAATAAGAAAGAATCTCCGAAAATAGGGAGGAGAAAGAGAGGAAGAAAGAGAGGAAGAAAGAGAGGAAGAAAGAGAGGAAGAAAATAAGGAGTAGGAAGATAGTAAGGAGGAAGAGAAGGGGTAAGGAGTGAAGAAGGAATAGGAAGTAAAGATGGAGAAGGAATAAAAGGAGTAGGAGCAGAAGAAGGAGGAAGGAGAGAAGGATTAGGAAGTGAAGAAGAAGGAGGAAGAGGAGAAGGAGTAGGAAGTGAAGATGTAGAAGGAAGTGAAGAAGGAGTAGGAAGTGAAGATGTAGAAGGAAGTGAAGAAGGAGTAGGAAGTGAAGATGAAGAAGGAAGTGAAGGAGTAAGTGAATGAAGTTGAGAAGAAGGTGGTGGAAGCAGAAGACAAAGTAGAAAGAAATTAATAAGAAAGAAGAAATGAATATGTAGGATGTGAAGAAGGAGATGAAGGAGGAAGTAAAGAAGTGAAGAAGGTGTAAGAAGTGGAAAAGAAGGCGAAGGAAGAGAAGAGAAAGAGAAGAAGGAGTAGGAATTAAATAAGAAGGAAGAAGAGAATAAAGAGTAACAATTAATTAATTTATAATTAAATTAAACATAATTAATTCTCTTCCTACAAATAATTAATTGAATTCTGGATTATCATCACGTTGCTGAAAGAAAGCTGGAAAACATCAACGGTGATTGAGGAAAAACTAAACGCTTTTGAAGACAAATATCGAAGAAGAATTCTCTGTGTGCAAAGGAATGAATTCAGAACTAGCACTGAAATAAGAGAAATGGCCATGCAACCAGAGATCTCATCTACAACTAAGGAAAGAAGCTGGGCACATATCGGACATGTCAGTCATCTCTAGTAACTCGGGCAGATGGTGCTCGTAAACCTGGGAAGGCCGACCATCTAAGGGCAGAATCCCCCTACAGACACAAGATCATCTGCTGCCTTGCAGGAAGATTGGGGACAATCAAAGGCTAAGGAAAGCAAACCTGAACAAAACGCTGGCTGAAATCGGATGCACTGGGCCACTGGCGCAGAACACAGTGCAACGTTTTAACAGGTATTAAATCGGAGTGGATCTAACAGATTAAAAACAGACAGCTGTTTTCGTGCGAGAGTCTGGAGTCCTACTCTGATTGAGTCCTGATCGCAGAGAGAGAGAGAGAGAGAGAGAGAGAGAGAGAGAGAGAGAGAGAGAGATATCGGACATATGATGAGAAGAGGCAACAAGAGAATTCCAAAACAAGCTCTTCTATGGGAAACATCAGGATACAGAAAATGAGGAAGACCTAAAGAGACACTAAAAAGAACACTTATAAGAGAAGCAAAGTTGGCAGGCATAGACTCAAATAAAGAGAAGCAAAGTTGGCAGGCATAGACTCAAATAAGATTGAACATCTCATCCAGAATAGAGAAGGATGGCGAAAACACTAGAAGCCTGTATGATGTCTAACGGCGTGGGAAGAATCAAGGATGATGAAGATGGTGATGATGCTGACTGAGGTGATGATTGCTATGGTGATGATGCTGACTGAGGTGGTGATTGCTATGGTGAAGATGCTGACTGAGGTGGTGATTGCTATGGTGATGATGCTGACTGAGGTGGTGATTGCTATGGTGAAGATGCTGACTGAGGTGGTGATTGCTATGGTGATGATGCTGACTGAGGTGGTGATTGCTATGGTGATGATGCTGACTGAGGTGGTGATTGCTCTGGTGATGATGCTGACTGAGGTGGTGATTGCTATGGTGATGATGCTGACTGAGGTGGTGATTGCTATGGTGATGATGCTGACTGAGGTGGTGATTGCTATCGTGATGATGCTGACTGAGGTGGTGATTGCTATGGTGATGATGCTGACTGAGGTGGTGATTGCTATGGTGATGATGCTGACTGAGGTGGTGATTGCTATTGTGATGATGCTAAGAAAAGATGAAGGTGATAGCCATGATGAACATGCTGATAATGAGCAATGGCAACGATGGTGATGTCTGATGGTTATGATGCAAATATAAATAACAGAGATAAAAAAAGTACCCCCATCACGCCAAGTGGCGTATAGGGAATATGGTGTTAATGACCATAAATTTTACAGACCTTCAGCACATGATTTTTGGAGTAATGTGGTCGGTATTACGCCCGTGCCGCTTTACTTTCTCAGAAAAAAATCCGGTACCCATTTGAGGCTGGGTGAACACAGAAGCCGTTGGTTGGGATCGAACCCTACCCCTTGTCCTTTGTAGTCCAATTCACTAACCACTGAGCTATCGCGGTCCCCCTAAAACAATTTACGGGGTAGTCATAACAGTCTCCTGCTAACAGTGACATTAAGACACTGGATGACTCATATCATACGAGACAGCTCTCTCTCTCTCTTCATGACATCATCATCATCAAGTACCGGGCCTAGTGGCGTAGGTGATCATGTCTCTCCACAACTCTCGATCTCAACAGTTATTTATCATTTCTGTTGTTGACCTTCTGCCAAGCCATTCTCTTAAGCTGTCTGTTATTTTTTCTCTTTGCTTCCCTCTATCTCTTCGTCCCTCAATTTTTCCAGTTGTTACAATATATTCAAGTGGTTCTCTTCTTATTACATGGCCAAAAAATGATGATTGTTTCTTCCTAACATTGGAAATGAGCTCTCTTTTGCTTTGACCTTTCTCAGAACCTCTTCATTACTCTTCTTAGCTGTCCATGGTATTCTCAACATTCTTCTGTAAAACCACATTTCTACAGACTCCAGTTATTTTCTTGTCTGTTGTCCCATTGTCCATGACTCGCATCCATATGTTAAGACTGGCTCTACGTAACATTTAAGAACTCTTTTTCTTGTTTCTATTGTCAAAAATGGATTGCATAGTATTTTCCTCATTTTTTGGAAAGCTGCTTTTGCTTCAGCCATTCTGCATCTCACCTCTTTTGTACATCTTCCGTCTGAGGTTAACAAAGTTCCCAAATATTTAAATTCATTTACCTGCTTTAATATTATTCCACATGTCTTTATTTTGCACTGAGGTGATGTCTTTTTCTTTGTTGTTACCATTACCTCTGTCTTTTTGCTATAAAGAATGAGTCCTTTATTTTTGCTTTCCTTCCTTTAATGTCCAACATTTCTTGTAACTCATTTTCACTCTTAGCGATTAATACTGTATCATCAGCATACCTTAGATTATTTGACATTTGATTCGCTTCATGACAAGCTAAATGAAAAAATAAAACTAGAAAGACAAACTTTGAAACAAGCAAAGAGGCAAGACCTGATGACATAATATTTTTTTTTTTAACTCAGCTCCCAGATCTGTTATTTAAATAGTGACAGAATCAGCCATGGCAGAAACTGCTCAGCAAAACAGCCGTTGGTAATTGCTATCAATGATCAACAACAGCCTGCTTAAAACCATTTATAATACATGGAAAAAGACAATATGGACAGTGGTTACATTATATTGACCTAAGTGGGTGGTTAAATTAATAGTCGCAATATCAAGGCAAACAAGTGATGGTTGCAATGATGCAACTAATGGTTAAAGTGACAGACAGCTATACCATGGTAAAAACCAATGGTTACAATGACAAAAAAACTGATGGTTAGATTGGTAGACAACTACCATTACAACAACCAATGGTTGCAATAACAAAACAAACCAGTTCTTAAACTGCCAGATAAATATAGTCCGTTCAGAAATTCATAATCACACCTGAATTAGTTTTGCGTCATAACCGCTTGTTATTTTGGTTTCAAACTTTGCATGCAATCTTAGAATATTGCTGACGTTATAGAAATATTTTTTGCTCTGAGAAATTTGATCTAGTTTAAAAGTTTTCTTCTTTAGGCTATATTAAATTCACCCTGTTCGAATTTGACACCATTTTAGGATATATACATTAATTTGGTGCGGTCGTTCACGTAAAATAGTTTGGCTATTGCAGAAACACTAACTTCAGGAAAATCCCGTGCATAAAACTGAATTGTTATTGAACGACATGACGCACCACGGCCTGGGCATTATTTACCGAAGGGAAGGCATATCTTTATTAATTTTGTGAAGACTCAGTAGACAATTTGTTGACTTTAAATACCAACATTTATATCTAAATTACAATGAGTTTGAAATGCAAATTTATAACTATGCAAAAGAAGTGTGTTGAACATGTGTTGCGGGTGGAAGATGAGTACTGGAAACGAGATGGATTACTATTTGTCCAGCCAGTAATGATTATCAACCTCATGGAATCGTCAGATTCGGAATGATTAAAATTAAGATGAATTCAATTCCAGCTGCAGTTAGGACGTCCTGGGGTCTAATGGTGACCGAAGGACAAGACTAATTGTAACTAATTGAATTCATGTTTGCAAATACACATAACGAACAACACCAACAATTAAGCACTATGTAGATACGCCTCTGACAAGAATTGCAGTAAACTGGACAATTTAATACGATTACTGTAAACTCTAAAATTTGAATCAACTTGTGTGATATCGTCATAAAAGATCAAAGGAATTCACTGATGTGCAAAATCTGTTGTGTTTGTGGAATGAAAAATACCAAAATCTTTGTGTCATCAATATTCTAAGATTGCATGCAAAATTCAAAACCAAAATAAAAAGCGGTTATCGCGCAAAACTAATTCAGATGTGATTATGAATTTCTGAACGGACTATACCATACCAATGATTGCAATGACAAAACAAACCAATGGTTAAACAGCCAGATAACTACCATACCAATGATTGCAATGACAAAACAAACCAATGGTTAAACAGCCAGATAACTACCATACCAATGATTGCAATGACAAAACAAACCAATGGTTAAACAGCCAGATAACTACCATGCCAATGGTTGCAATGACAAAACAAACCAATGGTTAAACAGCCAGATAACTACCATACCAATGATTGCAATGACAAAACAAACCAATGGTTAAACTGCCAGATAACTACCATACCAATGGTTGCAATGACAAAACAAACCAATGAATAAACTGCCAGATAACTACCATACCAATGATTGCAATGACAAAACAAACCAATGGTTAAACTGCCAGATAACTACCATACCAATGGTTGCAATGACAAAACAAACCAATGGTTAAACTGCCAGATAACTACCATACCAATGATTGCAATGACAAAACAAACCAATAGTTAAACTGCCAGATAACTACCATACCAATGGTTGCAATGACAAAAACTAATGGCTAAACAGGAAGAGACTGCTACCATGGCAACAAACAATGGTTACAAAGACAAAAAAGGTGATTGTTTAACTGGCAAGGACAGCTACTATAAGAACATAAAACCATCAGTTACTTTGAAAAATGCTTACATTGCCTTTACAAGATGATTGCACAGTACAATGTCCATAATGTTTATGATACATAACTTAACTCTTTCCATACGTTTCGCAGCACTGTGCACATGCTGATTTCAGCCGCGTACGTTTTGCCGCATAGTGCACCACCACGCTCAATTTGATTAGTGTGAATGCCATCAAACCATATTCTTTTTACAAGTTGTTATTGGTGAAATCTAATACCTTGTTCAATTATCTAAAAATTCATATATAAAATGTTATATGTTAGATAAATATGTAGATCGATTCTTAAAACATTGACAAATGTTGTCTCTGGCATCTCTTCCGTTGCATCGATAAAAAGCTTCCATACTGAAAGAGTTAATCTAATAGGGATAGGAACAGATATATAATATCATACGAGGCCACAGTAAAGCCAGATAAAACATGGACAAATAAACTTAAAATTGTACTGTGTAAAAATAAAATTGTATATAGCAGATGCTTACGCATGGAAAAAAATAAATATAAAATTGTATTGTGGAAATATGCCTGGAATAACAATTGGAGGTCATAATATAAATAATCTAAGGTATGCTGATGATACAGTCTTAATCGCTAAGAGTGAAAATGAGTTACAAGAAATGTTGGACATTATAGTGAAAGAAAGCAAAGATAAAGGACTCAGCCTTAATAGCAAAAAGACAGAAGTAATGGTAACAATAAAGAAAAAGACATCACCTCAGTGCAAAATAAAGAAAAGTGGAACAATATTAAAACAGGTAAATGAATTTAAATATTTGGGAACTTTGTTAACCTCAGACGGAAGATGTACAAAAGAGGTGAGATGCAGAATGGCTGAGGCAAAAGTAGCTTTCCAAAAAATGAGGAAGATACTATGCAATCCATTTTTGACAATAGAAACAAGAAAAAGAGTTCTTAAATGTTATGTAGAGCCAGTCTTAACATATGGATGTGAATCATGGACAATAGGACAACAGACAAGAAAATAACTGGAGTCTGTAGAAATGTGGTTTTACAGAAGAATGTTGAGAGTACCATGGACAGCAAAGAAGAGTAATGAAAATGTTCTGAAAGAGGTCAAAGCAAAAAGAGATCTCATTTCCAATATTAGGAAGAAACAATCATCATTTTTTGGCCATGTAATGAGAAGAGAACAAGTGGAATATATTGTAATACCTGGAGAAATTAAGGGACGAAGAGATAGAGGGAAGCAAAGAGAAAAAATACCAGACAGCTTAAGAGAATGGCTTGGCAGAAGATCAACAACAGAAATGATAAATAACTGTCGAGATTGAAAGTTGTGGAGAGACATGATCACCTACGCCAGCAGGCCCGGTACCCGATGATGATTATGATTGTGGAAAAAGAAACATAAAATTGTATATAACAGATGTTTACTCAAGGAAAAATAAATATAAAATTGTATTGTGGAGAAAGAAACATAAAATTGTATAAAATAGTAAAACTGCTACATACAATTTTATGTTTAATAATCTAACCAACAACTTGATAACACAAAAAGTTTTTACAACTAAAACACATCAAATAAACACAAAAGAATATTGTTGCACTGAATGTAATATCTTGACATTAATATGAATACAGAAACAAGGAAATTACATTCTGAATATTAGAGAAAAATAATTAATTACATCTATAACAAATAACTTCATATACAAGCTTCAAAGGACAGACTGATATGACACGATGTTACAAACCAGATAGGAACAAATAAGTGTTATCTTAATTCTTGTTACAAACCAGATAGGAACAAATAAGTGTTATGTTCGTTCTTGTTACAAAGCAGATAGGAATAAATAAGTGTTATCTTCGCTCTTGTTACAAACCAGATAGGAACAAATAAGTGTTATGTTCGTTCTTGTTACAAACCAGATAGGAATAAATAAGTGTTATGTTCCTTATTTCAGTATTCACATACATCACATATTGGAAATAATACTTCTGAGTAGGTCAGATCACAAATTAGGAAGGAAAACTATAGTTTTAGGAATGAAATAAAATGAAAACTTTTTGAACAACTATGAAAATTAGTTTTCATGAACTAAGAGTTGTAATGATCATTACACAAATAATATGGCCTTTGGTGCCTTGACAGACAGTTGGTAGCTAGCAATCATGATTAGTCAGTAGTTTGGTAAAAACATTAGTGTCTTATGCTGGATGCTGCTTTGCTGAACAGCTTCTCTCATGGCTGAATCTGTCAAGATTGGACATACAGATCCATCTGCAGATCAAACAAGATATATTTGTGGTGCCTGGCATCGTATCCTATCTCTTGCGCCTTTTGTCTTCTGAATTTAATATCAGTACTCCCTTGAGAGTTGCTGTGCCATTTTTTATTTTTGTTTTCCATGTGCAACGATCTGCAGACAGATTTTCCCAGTTTCCTTCACTGATAGAGAATTCCCTCAAGGAAGCCCTGCAAACATCCATATATCTCAGCACTGGTCTGCTCTTTGGTCTCTTTCCGTCTTTCCATTCGCAATATAATATTTGTTTCGGAATAAAAATATTTGCCATTCTTCTTACACGACTCAGCCACCTTAGTCTATGACTTCTAAGTGTTGCCATAATGGATGGGAGTTTGGCTCGATGTAAGACATTAGAGTTGGTTACTTTGTCCTGCCATTTGATGTTCGTAATCTTTCAAAGGCATTGCACAAGAAAGTTGTTTAACCTTTTCTTCAGGGGGAGGGGGGGGAATCACCAAGCTATATAGTGGAGGCCTTCTATTTGTCACAAACCCTGTTGTATTTTGTCAAGGGCTACTGTTTGTATTTAATCCATATTGCCTGTTTATATTTGGTACCCGCTGTGTTTAATTTTGTCAAGGGCTACTGTTTGTATTTAGTCAATATTGCCTGTTTATATTTGGTACCCGCTGTGTTTAATTTTGTCAAGAGCTACTGTTTGTATTTAGTCCATATCGTCTGTTTATATTTGGTCCTCTCTGTATTTAATTTTGTCAAGGGCTACTGTTTGTATTTGGTCCAGGCCTGTGTTTGTATTTAGTCCATATTGCCTGTTTATATTTGGTCCCTGCTGTATTTAATTTTGTCAAGGGCTAATGTTTGTATTTAGTCCATATCACCTGTTTATATTTGGTCCCTGCTGTATTTAATTTTGTCAAGAGCTACTGTTTGTATTTAGTCCATATCACCTGTTTATATTTGGTCCCTGCTGTATTTAATTTTGTCAAGGGCTACTGTTTGTGTTTAGTCCATATCACCTGTTTATATTTGGTCCTTTATTTGAGGAAAAATCTGGAAAATGCCTACAATGTAAACATCTTGGCTATACCTGTAATGACACTTGTCCAGATGGTAATTTTGGGCTACAGTGCGAACAGATGTGTTCTGATGGCTGTGACATCATATGTACTCTCAAATGTCCGGACAACTGTTTCAACGACACCTGTCAACAGTCAATCGGGAATCTGTACATGCAAGAGAACGTTTTATGCGTCAGACTGCACTCTCAAATCTCCGGACAACTGTTTAACGAAACCTGTGATTCCCACGTTCAGAAGAATCTGCCGACTACAACAAGCCCAAGCATATGGACACTTTAATGTGTTTCTGTGCTAGACATGGTTCATTTTTTGGTGTTTTTTAGTGAAGCCATGGCTCATATCTTGCTGTGCTTCTGTCCTAGCCATGGCTCATATCTTAGCTTGTGTGTGCTGGCCATGGCTCATATCTTGGTGTGTGTCATGTTAGTCATGTCTCATATCTCGGTGTGTCCGTGTTAATCATGTCTCATATCTTTATGTGTGTCTGTGTAGTCATATCTCATATCTTAGTGTGTACCAGTGTTAGTCATATGTCATATCTTTGTGTGTGCATGTCTGGGTTAGTGATATCTCATATCTTTGTGTGCATGTTTATGTTAGTCATGTCTCATATCTTTGTGTGTGCATGTCTGTGTTTGTCACATCTATTATCCTTGTGTGTGCATGGCTATGTTAGTCCCATCTCATATCTTTGTGTGTGCATATCTATGTTAGTCATATCTCTTATCTTTGTGTGCATGTCTATGTTAGGCATGTGTCATATCTTTGTGTGTGCATGTCAATGCCAGTTATATCTCATATCTTTATGTGCATGTTTATGTTAGTCATGTGTCATATATCTTGATGTGTGTCAGTGTTAGTCATGCCTCGTATCGCTGTGTGCATGTCTGCATTAGTCACACCTCATATCTTTGTGTGTGCGTGTCTGTGTTAGTCACATCTCACATCTTTGTGTGTGTATGTCTGTGTTAGTCACATCTCACATCTTTGTGTGTCCGTGTCTGTATTAGTCACCTCTAGTGACTCGGGCAGATGGTGCTCGTAAACCTGGGAGGGCCTACCATCTAAGGGCAGAATCCCCCTACAGAAAAGATCATCTGCTGCCTTGCAGGAAGATTGGGGACAATCAAAGGCTAGGGAAAGCAAACCCGAATAAAATGCTGGCTGAAATCGGATGCACTGGGCCACTGGCGCAGAACACAGTGCAACGTATTAACGGGTGTTCAGTCAGAGTGGATCTGACAGACTCTAATTGTGATGTTCTGTCTGTGGGGGCGATCAACACACTTAGCCTGACAGCTGACTTCACATGAGAGTCTGGAATCCTTACTCTGATTGAGTCCTGAACGCAGAGAGAGAGAGAGATATTTGGTCCCTGCTGTATTTAATTTTGTCAAGGGCTACTGTTTGTGTTTAGTCCATATCGCCTGTTTATATTTGGTCCCCACTGTATTTAATTTGGTCAAAGACCCCTATTTGTATTTGGTCCAGGCCTGTGTTTGTATTTAGTCCATACCTCCTGTTTATATTAGGCCAAGGACCCCAATTTGTATTTAGTCAAGGGCCACTGTTTGTATTTAGTCCATATCCCCTGTTTATATTTGGTCCCTGCTATATATAATTTGATCAAGGACCACTATTTGTATTTGGTCCAGGTTCCCTATTACATTGCCCTGCTCTATGTATGTAATTTGTTAAAAGTTGTGTATGCTATGTCATGATGTTTGATAATGTCATCATGCGATGCACAGATAATTTATTATTAATGTTCTGAAAGAAGTAGGGCAAGATGTAGATTGTAATAATGTTCGTGAATCTGCAGCCCTGGTGCAACTGCCAGATCTTCAAGTCGAGAGGGATGTCGCCTAAATTCACGAGAACTAAAGGAAGAATAAGAATAGAATAAGGGTAGACTTGTGAACCAGTTTTATTTCTAAGTCTTCCAACACTGCGGAATTTGCTGAGGATGACATCTGAGCACTTAAGGACAGTTGTTCAATGTGTGAAGAAGATAATCTAGCAACTAACATAACTAACACAACATAACAAGTATGTATTTCATTCAGACTCTTGTTTGTATTTCATCCAGGTCACTTATTCACACTGTCTATGTTTTATGTTGATATATATATTTTTTTTGCCGTTCGCCAGCTTTCACCTCTAACAAAGTTTCTAGACACTATGAACTGAATCTTGTGTGTTAATCCATTTTTTCCTTGTACCTGTGTTCATAGAGGTCCCTCACTGCACAGGCAGATAAATCCGTTTTCGGAGGCACTCAAATTTTTTTTCATCAATGAGTAATTGACGTTTCAAGCTGCGTCTTGCTGCTGAGGCCAGGGGTGGTTGCTGCAGAGAGAAATCATAAATAAAAGTCCTAACTGGTACTGCTGGGATTTGAACTCACAACCTCTCTATCTTGAGGCCTGCTTCTTGCCTCAAAACAAACATGTTTCTATCCCCCATGTTGAACCAGATCATGTGATTGTGTTTGACCCCCTGCTTGTATATTTAGTTACATATTTAGTAGTAACTTAAGCCTATCAAAACTAGTTACAAAATTATCAATTACCTTGCCTGCTGGCAAAGGTAATCCTGTCTTTCCATAATATTTGATCTCCACAGCTTTTCATCAGTTGTAATAATGACATCCTACCAAATCACTCATTGAAACTGTCTTGTATCTATCCTCTCTGCCTTCCTCTATTATTTCTTCCCTCAATTTTTCTTGTTGTCACAATAAAGTCCAGTTTTGCCTTCCTCTATTATTTCTTCCCTCAATTTTTCTTGTTGTCACAATAAAGTCCAGTTTTGCCTTCCTCTATTATTTCTTCCCTCAATTTTTCTTGTTGTCACAATATAGTCCAGTTTTGCCTTCTCATAGCATGGGAGTAAAAAAAAAAATGTCCTCTCCAAATGTGGAAATAAGCTTTCTCTTTTGTTGTGGCTTCTTTTAGTATGGTCTCTTTGTAGAATGGTCTATTTTAGAATGACCTCATTACTCATTTTAGCTGTCCATGATTATCAAATATGCCAAATGGAAATATCTGTCCATAGTTATCAAATATGACAAATGGAAATATCTGTCCATTGTTATCAAACATGATAAATGGAAATATCTGTCCATTGTTATCAAACATGATAAATGGAAATATCTGTCCATTGTTATCAAACATGACAAATGGAAATATCTGTCCATAGTTATCAAACATGACAAATGGAAATATCTGTCCATTGTTATCAAACATGACAAATGGAAATATCTGTCCATAGTTATCAAACATGATAAATGGAAATATCTGTCCATTGTTATCAAACATGACAAATGGAAATATCTGTCCATAGTTATCAAACATGACAAATGGAAATATCTGTCCATAGTTATCAAACATGACAAATGGAAATATCTGTCCATTGTTATCAAACATGACAAATGGAAATATCTGTCCATAGTTATCAAACATGACAAATGGAAATATCTGTCCATAGTTATCAAACATGACAAATGGAAATATCTGTCCATTGTTATCAAACATGACAAATGGAAATATCTGTCCATAGTTATCAAACATGACAAATGGAAATATCTGTCCATTGTTATCAAACATGACAAATGGAAATATCTGTCCGTTGTTATCAAACATGACAAATGGAAATATCTGTCCATTGTTATCAAACATGACAAATGGAAATATCTGTCCGTTGTTATCAAACATGACAAATGGAAATATCTGTCCATTGTTATCAAACATGACAAATGGAAATATCTGTCCGTTGTTATCAAACATGACAAATGGAAATATCTGTCCATTGTTATCAAACATGACAAATGGAAACATCTGTCTATGGTTATCAAACATGCTAAATGGAAACATCTGTCCATGATTTTAAACTTGTTATGTCTTAATCAGTTTTTTAGGTCAACATTACAATGATAACTGCTGATTGCACATATATTCAGTGCACTCACTGGCCATTTGTAAATATTATATATATCAATTATGTATGTATATCTTGAGAATGATAAAATACCAGATCTTACAATATTTTATATATCAACCCATATCAAACTAGTGATCTGTAAATTACATATGAATGAAGTTACACTTAAAATTCTTTCATTTTCAATTTGGTCTAAATTTCAGTGTTGTAATTAAATAGATAGCTGGCATTTACTAATATGCCCACAGAAACATTGATAAAATATAGAAGTAAAAATTACTAAGCACACAAACAAAGCTCAGGATTCTTATAAATCATTTCTATTATCCACTCTTACTTATGCATGAGAGAGCAGTAAAGCAACTAAAGAAATAGAACTTGAAAACAAATACCTCATGAAAATACTTAGTATGCCATGGAATGAATTTCTCTCTCTCTCTGTGATCAAGACTCAGAGTAGAATTCCAGACTCTCTCATGAAGTCAGCTCTCTGTGATCAAGACTCAGAGTAGAATTCCAGACTCTCTCATGAAGTCAGCTCTCTGTGATCAAGACTCAATCAGAGTAGAATTCCAGACTCTCTCATGAAGTCAGCTCTCTGTGATCAAGACTCAATCAGAGTAGAATTCCAGACTCTCTCATGAAGTCAGCTCTCTGTGATCAAGACTCAGAGTAGAATTCCAGACTCTCTCATGAAGTCAGCTCTCTGTGATCAAGACTCAGAGTAGAATTCCAGACTCTCTCATGAAGTCAGCTCTCTGTGATCAAGACTCAGAGTAGAATTCCAGACTCTCTCATGAAGTCAGCTCTCTGTGATCAAGACTCAGAGTAGAATTCCAGACTCTCTCATGAAGTCAGCTCTCTGTGATCAAGACTCAATCAGAGTAGAATTCCAGACTCTCTCATGAAGTCAGCTCTCTGTGATCAAGACTCAGAGTAGAATTCCAGACTCTCTCATGAAGTCAGCTCTCTGTGATCAAGACTCAGAGTAGAATTCCAGACTCTCTCATGAAGTCAGCTCTCTGTGATCAAGACTCAGAGTAGAATTCCAGACTCTCTCATGAAGTCAGCTGTTTGTTTAAGGAAATCAATTGTCCCATATAGTTTTTCTTCCAGGGAGGTGGGCGTGGAGCACATTGCTCTTCTCAGGTCTGTGTACTGGGGGCAATCATGTAGAACATTGTTTTGTAGTCATATTGTCCAGTGTACAGTGGCATAGGCTGGTTGTACCTATTTTGAATTTGGTGAACATGTGATTTCTCATTCTATTGTGGTCAGTGAGTAGGCGAAGTATAATGACTTGATTCCTCCTTGATAGTTGGTGGTATCCATCACTCTCGTTATGCTTTGGGTGTTCTCATTTCCATTTTTCATGGAACTGACCCTGGAGGATGGATTTGGCTTCATCATAACTGAGCGGATGGTTCTCTTGTGGTAATCTCCCTCCCTCTTTAGCTAATTTGTCTGCGCATTTGTTCCCGTGTATATTACAGTGTGATGGTATCCACTGAATGACTACTCTCTGGAAGTTATTGTATAGTTGGTCCAGGGTTGTACTAAAGTCATCTAGTTCATTGTTCTTGGTTCTTTTTAGAGCTGATAGTACTGACAATGCATCAGTCAGAATCACCAATTTATTGTGCATGTTATTTTTGTGTTGAGTAGCCAGTGTTGCAGCATCTCTGATGGCCTCAGTTTCTGCTTTAAAGTTGTTTGAGAATTTTCCAGTAGCTATTGACTTGGTGATCTCGTCCTGGTTATTCAGCGTCAAGAATGCACCTCCCCCTCCATTTCTGGTGGCATTTGTAGCAGAGCCATCTGTGTATATGTGGGACCAAGAGTCCTGTGGGTAGGTATCTTGTATGTGTTTTTTCTGCTACATGTTTTCTTTCTGTGTCTGATTGGGTGCCTTTTTTCATGATTCCTGTTATATTTTCCTTAAGTTCTGGTATTTTATGTTTTCCATGAGGAGACATATCAGAAGGGCCCAAGGGTTTCGATATTGTTTGGGAAAGTACTGGGTCTCCAGTAGTTAGTTCATTTGCAATTGTTGCTCCTCTTTAGTCGTACACTTCCGGAACCAGTTATTCTTCGGTGCATGGAGTGGCTAAGGAGCCTTCTATATTTCTCTGCTTGTTGCAATACTTTAGTGACCCATCTGTCATTTAAGGGTTGTAAACCTGTTACTGTTTCTAGAGTCTTGATAGGTGTAGATTTCATAGCACCAGTGATGATACAGGCAGCTTGGTTGTGTTCTGTTAATTTTGCTAAGGTGTGATTTGGAAGCCATAGCCCAGGCTGTGACTCCATACTCTAGAACTGGTCTGACTCTTCCTACGTATAGTCTTTTCAAAATATTGCTGTCTGCCTCCCAGTCCGTTCCTGCCAATTTCTTCATAATATTTGTTCATTTTCTGGCTTTTTTCCTTGCTCTGTCTATCTGATTTTTCCAAGTCAATCTGCGATTCATGGTGACGTCAAGATATGTTGGGTTTTGGTCAATAGGGAGTGTATGGTCTGGAATGAATTTAAGATTAGTGCAAAATTAAGAGAAATGACAAAGCATCCAAAAATATATAGAAATAAGAGAAATGACAAAGCATCTCCAAAAATGCAATCTACAATCAAGAGAAGATGGTAAAATATGTTGCCCATGTGATGTGAAGAAGAGACAACAAAAGCATCTCAAAGCAGGCAGTCAATTGGAAACTAGTGGGTAAAAGTAAAAGAGGCAGATTTAGTGCACACTAAACTGAACACTGAGGTGAGCAGAAACAACAATTGGCATCAACTCCCTCACCAAGATTGAACAACTTACCCAGAACAGAGTCGTGTGGCGAGATACAATGCGTGTCCTGTTTAATGCTTGATGCTTGATAACAAAGATCATTGGGCACAAAGTGTCTAGAATTTCAGCCGTCATCGGATCAAAAGGACAATAGATAGATAGATTGTCAATAATAGTCCGTAAAAAATAAAGTAAAATTTGTAATCTTATTAGATGTGATAGAACAAAAATTTGTAACTTAAACTTTTGTAACTTTTAAATGTTTCTCTTGATGAGACTAAAAAGAAATTTATAAAAAAACAAACAGCACCATATATTTGGAGTTTAAATCAGGGATTGAGAGCTGCACTGAAAGTTGTAATTTTTACCTCTGAAAGTGTGACTTTCAAACAAACACACTATAAGTATAATCACAAAATAAACAAAATAATCACTGGAAAATACAAACAAATCAGCAAATAGAATTTAGAGATTTACACAAAATTATAAAAAGAGGATGAAAAAATACAGTAAAATAAATGTCTTTAACAAAGACACCGTGAGATTTTTGTTGAGATGTTATTTTTTTGTTTACTAAACTCCATAATCATATAATACATAAATGTATATAACATAAAATATTATTTGTTTAATCAATAACATAACACACAACAAAATACATATATCTTTGCTAATATTTGTTTTTGGGGTAATAATTCACATGAAATCTGGATGTAACAATTCATGTAAATTCACAAAATTAACAATACATCAGAAATACTAAATACAATTAAAATATTGTCACATATTCTGGGCTTGTCACATAATTTCATTAATATTTTGTCACGATATTGTTAGAAAGTACATAAAACGGAGAGATGAGATTAGAGATTCTATGATCTTCTTCTTCTTCTTTTCTCTTTCACTGATACCTAAAAGGTGTCGTGATTTATATCATTTGTCGTTCTTGTGCTGCTCGAATTGTCTGAGTTAGTGATTTTCCTTTGTTGTTACATGTCTCTATCACTGCATCTATCCATCTTCTTCTGGGTCTTCCTCTTGGTCTTTTCCCATGCATTCTCGAGAAGAACGCCCTTGATGGTGATTGGTGAGGATTCATTCTGACTAGGTGGCCGAACCATTTAAGTTGTTGTTGTTCTATATATTCTTGGCAGGGTTTTGTTCCTACCATTTTTCTTATGGTTTCATTTGGCACTCTATCTCTTCTTGTGTTGTTTGTTACTTTTCTCAAGCATCGCATCTCACATGTATTGATCTTTCTTAAATGGGATTTAGAAAGGGTCCATGTTTGACTTTCATAGCACAAAGTTGGTATGAAGATGCTATTTATCATTTGTTGTTTAGCTGGCATAGAAATGTTTGGATGTCTTAACAATGGTGAAAGCTGGTATGTGACAGCATTTGCTTTTTGTATTCTCATGTCAATTTCTCTGTCTAGTTTTCCATCTTCTGTGAACATTGCGCCTAAATACTTGAATTCCTCTACTTGTTTTATTTCTTTGTCTTTGATCTTGATGTTTAATGGGTGTCTCAATTTGCTTATTCTTATAGCCTCTGTTTTTGCTGTGTTAATTTTCATACTGTAGTTTGTGCAGCTTTTATCTAGAGATGTTAAATGCTGTTGTAGCAGGTTTTCATCCTCATATATTAGGCATTGGTCATCTGCGAAGAGTAGCTCATTGATGTTGGAGTTTTCTACCTCTATGTTATTATTTGATTTGTCCTTGTTGTTGGTTGTTTCCTGATTTATTTTGTCCATATATATGATGAAGAGGAGTGGTGAGAGGACACATCCTTGTCTTACTCCTGTTGTAACCTGAAACCATTCTGACAGACCTTCCGATGTTCTGACGGCACTTTGACTGTTTTTATATAGTGCTATTATATTATCTAGTAGTTGTCCTGCTACCCCGTATGTTTCTAAAGTTTGCCAAAGTTTGTTCCTGTCCACACGATCAAACGCTTTTTCCTGATCTATAAACACTATATTTAGGTTTCTGTCATATTCTATTGTTTTTTCACATAGTTGTCTCAATGTAAATATAGCATCAGTGCAGCTTTTGCCTTTTCTGAATCCGAATTGATTATTACTTAATTGTGGTTCTATTATGTAGCTTACTCTCCTCTCTAATATTTTAGCAAACATTTTACCAACTTGACTCAATAGGGATTCTATGATACAGAACACAAATTCTACAAATATAGAAAGTCCATAGATATGAAATACATACAAGAGTTATTTCAGAAAAATAATAAAAAAATTTCTACAACAATGATGGTTATAATTGTGGATGATGTGTGTAAAGACTTGATTAAACAGAAGCAGAAAAATGAAAATTTTTGTGATTATATTAAACATAGGTGATGTCTTGAAAGATCAATGAAGAAATTCTCAGAGGCCAACATGAAAAGGAAGCTCCTAAGAATCATCAGAAAGAAACAATCAACATTTTTCAGGCACATCATGAGAAGAGGAAAGTTGGAATACTTGGTTACAACAGACAAAATACAAGGAAAGAGACATTCTATCTATCTATCTATTGTCCTTTCGAGTTGAAGACAGCACATAGGGCAGAACCACAATCTCAAAATCAGAAACCTTGCATGCCAAAGTGGCACATATTGCAGAGATCACTGCTCTAAAATATATGGTGCTGTTTCCATAACAATACTTTTTACAATGACAGCTTGTCAAGCCATCGATCAACCTCCTTAGTCGCCTCTTACGACATGCCTGGAAGGTCACAGTGTCACTATTCTTTGAAAGAGAGATTGCGGATGACAAAAGGAGAAAATGCTGGATAGCTTGGTGTCATGGCATGGAAAACAGTCAACATCAGAATTGATATGATGTACTCTGGATAGAGAAATGTGGAAGGATATGATCGCCTACGCCAACAGGTATGGCATATGATGATGATGATGTCTTGATAAAGAGTTGTTACATTTTTGTTACTCCAGAATTTATTTGTGCTTAGATTTCATTAAACAGAAAAGAAATCAAATTTATGTATAACTTTTTTTGACAATGAGGAAAACAGTCACAAAAGAAGAAAACAAAGCAACCAAGAGAGACACTAAGAAGAAAGATTTCTAAGAGAGGCAATAAGAGCATGCATCAGCTCCTTTGCTGAAACTGAGAGACTCCCAGAACATAACATACTGCTGATCCTGTGCAAAGTCTGACAACATTAGAAATACAACAGCAAGAAATTACCAGACACAAAGGTTTTCTTTTCTTTCTGCCACATACGCCATTCTCAGCTCAGGAGGAACTAATCATGGCTGCTTACTTTCTGCATCTTTTCTTTCTGCCACATACGCCATCCTCAGCTCAGGAGGAACTAATCATGGCTGCTTACTTTCTGCATCTTTTCTTTCTGCCACATACGCCATCCTCAGCTCAGGAGGAACTAATCATGGCTGCTTACTTTCTGCATCTTTTCTTTCTGCCACATACGCCATCCTCAGCTCAGGAGGAACTAATCATGGCTGCTTACTTTCTGCATCTTTTCTTTCTGCCACATACGCCATTCTCAGCTCAGGAGGAACTAATCATGGCTGCTTACTTTCTGCATCTTTTCTTTCTGCCACATACGCCATCCTCAGCTCAGGAGGAACTAATCATGGCTGCTTACTTTCTGCATCTTTTCTTTCTGCCACATACGCCATCCTCAGCTCAGGAGGAACTAATCATGGCTGCTTACTTTCTGCATCTTTTCTTTCTGCCACATACGCCATCCTCAGCTCAGGAGGAACTAATCATGGCTGCTTACTTTCATCTCCAAGTAGTATTTTTATTTATAATCATAGAAAGGTTGCTACTTGTGTAAATGAAGATGTCCTGAGAGAACTACATTCCACTCAATCTTGAGATTGATATTTTCTTGGAGTGGTTTAACTTTGTGACACTCTACAAAAGTATGAATATTCTAGAACAGTAAACTGTTATCTATCTATCTATTGTCCTTTCGAGCCGAAGACGGCACATAGGGCAGAACCACAATCTCAAAAACAGAAACCTTGCGTGCCAAAATGGCACATATTGCAGAGATCACTGCTTCTAAAATCTATGGTTCTGTTTCCATAACAATGCTTTTTACAATGACAGCTTGTCAAGCCATCGATCAACCTCCTTAGTCGCCTCTTACAACATGCCTGGAAGGTCACAGTGTCACTATTCTTTACTTCCCACATAATGAGGAAACTGTTATGCTACCAATATTTTATTTAAATAATGTTTATGAGAATACATATTTCAAAAATGGACAAATTTGACCCTTTCTGGTTTAAAATAACCATACTTTAGCCACAAATATTGTACAAATGGAAGCTGTAGCATCTCTTATGATCACTTTTAATGTACTATAGCAGAATTTTTCTCAAGTCATGTTTCAGAATTAAAAACTGTATGAAGATTATTAAAATATCATCAACAAACTGTTGTGTAATATAACATTAGGCAAAGAATAATGAAACATGAGAGTTCCTGGTGTCATCCAAGATGGAAGATTGCTTTTCTTCCGCTTGGCAAAGAACTGTTGATTAGAGGTCTAAAAAGCCACTATTATAAAAACGCCCTTGTTAATGACACATAGACCTGATACAGAATGTGTAAATTAGCAAACATTGAGAACTTTGATCAGAGAATCAAAGGCAGCAGGAAATGTCACCTTCAATGACACCGAGATGCTTGCACAGAACAGAGACAAATTGCAAGATTTGATAAAAGATCTTTGCAGGGATTGAGACTGTTAGAAAATAAAAATCGTGTCATGCGTCTAACACACTTCATTTCAGTAGTGATTATTTTTCTAGACTCAAGAACAACAAGAAAATAAACACCACCTAATAAAATGTGTCAGATGCATGACAGGAAACAGCCGGAGAAATAAGATCAGAAAAGAAGAATTGAGAAAAAAGCTAAGAATAAGTCCCACCATTGAATACACAAGGAAACAACACATCAAATGGTTTGGCCATGTGATGATAAGTTAGAAAGATCAAAACACAACACAATGAACCTTCAATAAATGTTGCAACAATACCAGACCCAGTGGCTGGCAATGAAAACGATGGATTCATGGAATATTAGAAACACTAGGAAGCATAACAACAGGAGAAACCAGCATAAGAGCTTAAGACCACAAACTATGTCTACCCATGATACTGAAAGGCAAATGAGGAAGGAAAGAAGAATGCTTATCTCTACAGATTGCAAGCTACGATGACACTACAGTGTAAACATCAAGCCAGGATACAAGTTCCAGGGTACACCCTTCCAAACACATAAACTGTACACAAACTCAGGAACTGAAACTTGACCTTAAGAAAAACAAATGGTAGAAAATTATCTGCTATATATATGATCAGTCGGTCATGTGATGAGGAGAGATAACCGAATAACAAAGCAAGCCCTCATGTGGGAAACAACAGGTAAGAGGAAAAGAGGCCGACCTGGAGAGACACTGAGAAGAACATTGATCAGAGAGGCAAGAGCAGCAGGAATCGGCTCCCTCAATGAGATAGAGCTGCTTGCACAGAACAGAGACAAATGGCAAGATTTTATAAAATATCTTTACAAGGATTGAATACTGTTAGAATAAAAATTTAGATAAGAGAAAGGGTATCTGGGTCTATGCCCTATGGGCCGGCTATGGCTCGAAAGGTCAATAGATAGATAGATATATAATTATGTCCTAAAGCTAGCCTCATAGAGGCAGATCTTCTTGCTATATAGTCTTTCTTCTTTCTGTACACTCATTCTTCTTTCTGTATACTTTATTAAACATAGGAAACTGATCGTAGAGCAGCAAGAATTTAATCAATGTCTTCAACAAAATAAGCTACTGTCAAATCACACTGGCCACCTATTTTTTTGTTTTTTTTTTAATCTTCAGTGAAATATTGCACTGTTCTATCATGTTGACTCTTGTCCTTATCTTGTACTTTAAATTTGGGTTATATTTATTCTTTATCTGCAGTGAAATGTTCCACTGCACTAACAAGTTAGCCCTTTTTTATTTTTAGATTTCAGTTAAATGCTATGAAACTGTACTATTAAATAGTATTGAATTTGTTCTTTATCTTTACTTAGATGCTCTACTGTATTACAGAGATGGCTCTTATTTATTCTTCATCTTTACTTAGATGCTCTACTGTATTACAGAGATAGCTCTTATTTATTCTTTATCTTTACTTAGATGCTCTACTGTATTACAGAGATAGCTCTTATTTATTCTTTATCTTTACTTAGATGCTCTACTGTATTACAGAGATAGCTCTTATCTATTCTTCATCTTTACTTAGATGCTCTACTGTATTACAGCGATGGCTTTTATTAATTTTTTTCCTTTACTTAAATGATCTACTGTACTGTCTCCTATGTATTTCAGTTTGGCTATTTATTCTATATCTTCAGACAAACGTTCAATTTCCCTATCAAATTAATTCTTTATCCTCCATGAGATGTTCTAATATACTACCATTTTGGCTCCTATTATTTATTATCTTCAATTAAATATTCACTCTTTTTTTTTTCTCTTTATCTTCAGTAAAATGTTGAAAGTGCCATTGTACTATCATTTTAGTTCTTAATTATTTTCAATTTTCTAGGCAACTCTTCCTCTTCTTTGTTGATTTATTTGCAGATTGCTATGCACAGTGTGGATCTTGTGATCCAGTGCATCCATCTTCACAATGAGACTTTTTAGGGATTGCTACCTTAGTTATGGTTTTTCCTTGACTTTCTTGCAAGACAATTGCTGTTTGTAGTCAAAGTTGTCTCTCCTAGGAAAGCAATCTCAACAGATAAAAAAAGTCTTCCCACCTGTGAATACTTGACTGCAGGCACGAAATTATATCTTTTTCTTCACCATCATCAAGTTTCACAATTTTACAATGTTGATGATCAGTTCTTTGATCATCTTTTGATCATCTTTGTTATTCCTCTGTGCTCTATTCAGCTTCAATAATCCAACATGACATCACAGAATCTCTTCCTGACCTTCCATTCTCTAGTTGCAGTAAAGTTAAGATTCCCTCCCCTGCCTTGTTAGGTGCAAGTGGAATATGATGTTTTTCAGTCACCATATTTTTATAAGTCCACTGCATATTTTTGAGTGATGTAGCTGGTATGATGCCAGGCTGTCTTTACTTCCTAGAAAAAATCTCTGACACCCTATTTTTAGAAGCTGGATGACCCCTGGAGTCTTGTCAGTCTGAAAACAACAAATCTATCACTTCTGGGGATCGAACTCCAACCCTTCTGATCAGGAAGTGAGCACACTACTCAGCTTATACAGGCTACACAAGTTTCAGTGCTTTGTATTAATTTTCCAAAAAATATGTCATTACCATCATCAGATTTTTATTCTTCTGCTTTGAACAGTTATTTATGGATTCCTTTGTACTTTGTTGTAATTCAGCAATTCATCATCATCATCATCGTGTGCCTTCTCCGCAACAAAGGTTGGCTATCATGGATCGCCATTCTACTCTGTTTCTTGCTTTGATGGTGCAGGCTGACATAGATTGACTTGTCCATCCTTTGATGTTACTCGTCCATGTTAGTCTTTGTCTGCCTCTTTTACCTTGTATTTTTCCTTCCAATATTACTTTTAGTAGGCTGTTGTGTCTTTTAACATGCCCCAAAATTTCATTTGTCTTGTCTTAATTGTATTTAGTAGTTCTCTTTTTATTTTCACTTGTTTTAAAACTTCATCGTTTGTTATCTTTTGTTTCCATCCAATTCTACCTATTCTTCTATAAATCCACATTTCAAAGGCTTCAATTTTCTGTTCTGTTTTCTTGTCTAATGTCCATGTTTCTGCACCATACAGGAATATTGAAATTCAGCAATTCACTGATTTGATTTTCTGCAACTTTCAAAACGTTTCTTCATTTCATTTCTGAGATTTCATAGTGAAAAGGTCATAAAGGTAACTCTGATGTTTTTTTTGTTGTATGCGGGATATGGTATTCAGTCAATCCAATCCCTTCAGGTACCTTATGAGATCATAGGCCCAGTGCTAGATTTAGACTTGGTAAGGCTTAAGCTCAACCATTGATGTCAACGGTCACAACATAAATAATTTGAGATATGCGGATGACACAGTCTTAATAGCAGAGACAGAGAATGAACTACAAGAAATGATAGACATAATAGTAAAAGAAAACAACAAAAAAGGTCTGTCTGAATAGTAAGAAAACAGAAGTGATGGTCATATCAAAACAACCATTACCATCATGCAGCATAAAAATAAACAGAACAAATCTGAAACAAGTGCAATGTGTCAAATACTTGGGCACAATAATAACATCAGATGGAAGATGCACCACATAAATAAAAAGCAAAATAACTCAGGCCAAAAAAGTATTTCAGAAAATGAAAAATATCTTATGCAACAAATCTATGTCAATAGAAGTGAGAAAGAGAGTTAATCGGTACTATATAGAACCAATTCACCCCTCTGGAAGTGAATCATGGACAGTAAGACAAACAAATGAAAAGACAATTAGAGGCCACAGAGATGGGATTTCTCAGAAGAATGTTGAAAGTTCCCTGGACAATTAAAAAGACCAATGAGGAAATTCTCAAAGAGGCCAACACAAAAAGGGAGCTCCTAAAAAAACATCAGAATGAAACAATCAACATTTTTCGGGCACATCATGAGAAGAAGAAAGTTAGAATACATGGTTACAACAGGCAAATTAAAAGGAAAGAGAGATCGCGGACGACAAAGAGAGAAAATATTGGATAGCTTGGTATCATGGCATGGAAAACAGTCAACAACAGAACTGATACAATGAACTGTAGATAGAAGATTGTGGAAGGACATGATCGCCTACGCCAACCGGCATGGCACATGATGATGATGCCTAAAGCTAGATGAAACTTTGAGACCGCCAATCAATAAAAAATGAAAACCAGAAGGTCTCACAATGCTGGAAATCATATATTAGTAAGAAAACAGTATAATCCAAAAACAAATTCAGAAAAAAATGGTTGAAGGTCTTGGATTGTTTGGTCCTAAGCTGTTGCTTATTTATCTCATAGTTAAATTTGGCCTCCTAAAGGCCATAAACAAGGTTTCTTCCGTAAGGCCATAAACAATGTTTCTACATTTGATTTCCTTGTCTGTGTTAATATAACTTGTGGGATATTTTTCAGATGATAGGTTGTTGACCTATCAAATAACCTCTTTGGTTTCCTCATACAACATGCTGGACAGGTGACAGCGACTCTATTCTTTTCTTCCTTGACTAGATCCTGGAGGCCATAAGGGACAAATATAGTGTTAGCACCAACAATTTTCTGTGACATTTCAGCGCAAATTAAGGGACTATCATGCTAGACTGGTCAGCTTTTCAAGAAAATGTCTCAGGTACTTCAGAGAATGGTTGAACCCTAAAGCCACATCAGTCAACAACAGAGGAATTTGTCATATCTGGGAATTGCACCTTGCTGACCATCTTTATTTGTATTATTTTTTAGAAATCCCATATCTGTTGCCTCAAGAAATATTTCAAATTGTATTTCAACTGTCCATGATTCACATCCACTAAGCAATATTAGTTCTTACTATTAGCTTGTCCCTCATGTCACTTGACTCTGCTCCTCTGAAGTTTTCTTTGTCCTGTTTGAGATACCCAGTATTAGCTGCATTAATGTCCAGCTCATCTGTGACATCTTGCATCCTTCTATTTCTTTCTCTTCTTCTCTCTCACATTTACCATGCCCTATAGCTCTCTGGTTAGAGACTGGACGGACTACTTAGGACAAGAAGTTGGCTTTGATCCTTATCGACGGCTTCCAGGTTCACCCAGCCTTAAATGGGTGCAGGATTTTTTTCAGGGACAGTATAGGAAGGGCATAATACCAACCACATTACCCCAAAAATCATGAGCTGAAGGTCTGTAAAAATTATGGTCACTAACACCATATTCCCTATACACCAATTTGTGTGATGGGGCACCTTACTTTACTATGTCCACCATGTTGAATAATCTTCTCTAGATCAACATGTCATCTTACATGACCAAAACATTTATTTATTTATTTTTTTTTTTTTTTTGGGGGGGGGGTTTGGTTCTTTAACAACTAGAATTCTGAAATATTAATGATGTTTCAAATTAGACATGTTTATTTCCTTTCAATAGTGTTCTAATTATTCTTTTGTCATACCTGTACTCAAAGGTATCTGTGCATTTTTCAGCAGATCTGTCAATAGTCCACCATAGACAGCAATAATTTATATCTTTTGTCCATTCAAGCTGAAGACAACACATAAGGCAGAAGTTTTCTAGACTCTCTATGTCTGATGGTCTTTGTTTGAAGTGTCAGACCTAGCACAGGACCTTCATTTTAACTCACCATAATGTCCCTGTTCTGGTCAAGCTGATAAATCTTGGTAAGCGAGCTAATGTCTGCTCTTGCTGTCTTGCATTCTTTCTAGTGTTTTTCCGGGTCAGCCTCTTTTTTTTTTTTTTAAAACAACCCTTTTTTATCATTTGAGAGCTTGTTTCGAGATTCTTTTGTTATCTCTTTTATCCCATGGAATAATTTGCCATGAGGAAAAAAACAAACTCTTTACAGATTACAAATTTGTTCTGACATTAGTTCTTTGCCATATTTTGTACTGTTGTTTTGCTACATCCATATCTAAGTTCAGCTTTGAAGCCTTGGTGGCTGAGTGGTTAATGCCCTCCATATTAATTAGAAAAGTCCGGAACCAATCCCCATTTGTAGGAAATATTCTTTGGACTAACAAGGCTATCCCAGCCTCTTAAAATAGTAAGCAAAGTCTGATATGGCACTGACCACACACCCGCAACTGTGTCACTGTTCATGGAAAAATAAGATCACTAACACCATATTCTCCATACACCTATGCTTTTTTAAGCGTTTAGTCTTCCACTGATAAAACATACAATCTTTCCTAGTTTGTTAGCAAAGTACCGAAATATTCAAAACATATTTTCCGTTACTTACTTCCATAATTTGCAAAGTAGGAAGCAATTTTTTCCTTATTGTTGCTAAATTTTTGCTGAATTGAGTTATTGAGTTATTTGTGGGTCATCATCATTGCACTCCGAACATGTCCATAGGTGCTCAGATCCCCTCCTCAGCAATTCCCTCAGTGTCCAGCGACTGACGACTCCAGTTCTATGTTGGTTGATAAGTCTTCTTACACGGCCATTCATTCATTTTGCTGATTAATCATTTGAATGATTGAAATGAATCAATCTAACATGCAATATTTTACAAATATGTTAACACTGTTACATTCAAATTTACTGTACACTGATTTCTGGTATTTTACTATCTACTATAGATCAAAGGCAACAAAATACATTTTCATTCTCCAGTTTATTTTTGAGGTGACAGTCAAAAACTCTTGAAAGTAACAAAGAACATGTTTAACTCAGGTTTTTACTAACAGATTTACATGTTTCTTGTATAAAAGTTCAGGAATTAAAGAGACTATTCTGATACTTTCGTTCACTACCAGATATGCTAGCAATTTGTAAACACATTATTTCTTATTTATCAGAGTATCAGAGAATCATATGAACTTGCTTTATTTTTTTCTATTTGTAATCTTATTCAAATACTTGGTATAGAATGGAACGAATTCAAAACAAACGAGGAAATTAGAGAAATCGCCAATCAACCACTAATATCTTCAGTAATAAAGAAAAGACGATGGTCATACGTTGGACATGTGATGAGAAGAGATAATAATCGAATAGCAAAGCAAGCCCTCATATGGGAAACAACAGGTAAAAGAAAAAGAGGAAGACCCAGGGAGACACTGAGAAGAACATTGATGAGAGAGGCAAGAGCAGCAGGAATCGGCTCCCTCAATGAGATAGAACTGCTTGCACAGAACAGAGACAGATGGCGAGATTTGATAAAATATCTTTAAAAGAAAACTGCTAGAACAAAAATTCATATAGGAGAAGGTGTATCTTGGTCTACGCCCTATGGGCCGGTTACGGCTCGAAAGGTCAATAGATAGATAGATAGATAGAATCTTATTACTTCCTTCATGTCCAATACGTGTGCCAGAAATGTGTAGTCATATTACTTCTATATGTCAAATATCCAGGTGTGCTAAACATCTGTAGTCATATTACCTTCTTTATGTCAAATATCCAGGTGTGCTAGAAATGTGTAGTTATATTACTTTCTTTATGTTAAATATCTAGGTTTGCTAAAAATTTGTAGCAATATTAATTTTTTAATGTCAAACATCCAGGTGTGCTAGAAATTTGTAGTCAAATTACTTCATGACAAATATCCAGGTGTGCTAGAAATTTGTCATCAAATTACTTCATGACAAATATCCAGATGTTTTCTAGCAAATTTGTAAACAACACTGATTACATTTAATAAACTTCCTTTATTTGAACACAAACATACTTTATAAGGACTTCCGGTCAGTAAGGCGGATAAGCAATAGGAACTGTCGGTCAGGCTTTGTTTGAAAAGTGTTCCGTATTGCAGTTTCCTCATATTCCAAATCCGGTTTGCTCTTGAAGCTTCTGAGTTTAGTGCTTTGTACACAAAGTGAGCTGTGTATTTAATCTGAATCGTGTTTCGATTGTTTACTATGAATGATGATATTGTATGACGAAGGACAGTTTGGCAGCGTTCACTTTCGGTGTGGTTAAGCCTTATGTCTTTTGGCGCGTGCTGTAGCTGATATGACGGGGACTGCAGCTGCCTTTCTTTGTTTGGATCCTTCAATGAGATGAGATGTTAATTCTGATGATTCCACTGGCACGGGTGGTTGAGCAATTATGGATTTTAATTTGTTTGCAGTCATACCGGAACCTTTGACTAGCTACAACTACAACATACTTATAAAACAGAAATGAATTTTTTTTCTGAACTTAACATTAGAAAACATTTGGTTTAAAAGAAAGTCAATCCAAAATTATGATTGCAGCCCAACTTGGTGTGGAGAAAGACTTGAATTACCAGCGAAAAAAATAGAAAACATCAAAATGAGTGAAATTCAACTTAAATAGATGATGTTTGAACATAATGAAAAATTTGAATGAGAAACAAAAGAGAAAGTATGAAATACAAATAAACAAAACTAGGACAAATTTCATATACATGAAATTCCTTTTTGTGCCTCACACATGAAAGTCACAGCCTCCTTTCTCAAACTCTACACAACAAAATAAATATATAACATATTCTGGTATGCAACCAAAAAAAAAATGCAATTATAATTTAGTTTTGTGTAGTATGTGTTTATGAACTTACTATCATATAATCATATGGAATGTGAATATTTTTTTGGTGCCATCTGGCTACAAAATATATGTGGGTGAAAATCAAGAATAAAGGACTGCTTTGTTTCTATACATAAAATTGTGTTTATTGTGCAAATAACAGCTGATTAAATGGTACAGGAGTGATACAATTAAAAGCTGAAAGGGATACAGTTGTTTGGACTTGGTTTTAATATGAGATATTCAGGTTTGTTAAAGAGGATATTGAAGGAGAAACTCGTTAGGAAGCAGCTTCCTTGATTAAATGGACACGGACACTAGCGTTCAAGGAAGAGCAAGTAGAATAAGTAAGAATTGCCTTCACACCTTCAAGTGTAAGGAGAATACTGTGTTAATGCCCATATTTTTCAAAAATGAATGGCATATTTTATGGATGATTAGGTTGATATTATTCCAGGTCACTCTACTTTCACAGAAGTATAATTCTGGTGCCTATTTTCAGAGGCTGGATGAGGCCTGACACTGTGTCAGTCTGAAAAAAAAATGTTGCCAAACTTGGAAGTAAACCATGATTTATGTAATCAGTAGTGAACTAACCATGAAGGCATTGCACTCCAATGTCTCTAGTAACTCTAAAGAATGATTCTAAGGATAAAGGGGAGTGGAGGGATGTGATCATATTCTAACAGCATTCTTTCTATGAACTATTTAACAAAACTAAAAGGCAGCTATGGATGTGAATCTTGGACAATAGGACAACAAATAAGAAAATCACTGGAGTCTGTAGAAATGTGGTTTTACAGAAGAATGTTGAGAATACCATGGACAGCTAAGAAGAGTAATGAAAACATTCTGAAAGAGGCCAAAGCAAAAAAGAGAGCTCATTTCCAATATTAGGAAGAAACAATCATTTTTTTGGCCATGTAATGAGAACAGAACAACTGGAATATATTGTAACAACTGGGAAAATTGAGGAATGAAGAGATAGAGGAAAGCAAAGAGAAAAAATACCAGACAGCTTAAGAGAATAGCTTGGCAGAAGATCAACAAAAGAAATGATAAATAACTGTCGAGATTGAAAATTGTGGAGAGACATGATCACCTATGCCAGCAGGCCCGGTACTTGATGAAGAAAGGGCAGCTATGATGACTTCTTACTAACAATGGGATTCATGGTGGTGACTTATCATGGTGGACCCTCCTGAACATAGGAAACTTGAGTGCAGATTGACTAATTAACAGAAGAGAACTGGGCAGAATAAGGAACACTGGGGTAAGATTTCAGAACCAATCTTCAGACAGACTACCAAAACTATGGAGCAGCTATGATGACCTCCAGAAAATAATAAAACTCATGGTGTTGATTTATACTACATATAGTCTTTTTTGTGAACACAATAGTCTTCTGTGAACACAATAGTCTTATGTGAACACATTAATTTTCTGTGATACTAATAAAGTCTTATGTGAACACAATAGTCTTCTGTGAACACAATCAATTCTTCTGTGCACTCTATTATCTTTTGTGAACACAACTAGGTCTTCTGTGAACACAATAAAGTCTTATGTGAATACAACAAAGTCTTATGTGAACACAATTAAGTTTTCTGTGAATCACTCACTAACCAAGAAATATTTGCTAAGAACAAGGGACACCAAAATGACATAATTAAATTACTTCAACATGAGTTTTGAGACACTAGCATCATGATAATGACTACCCATCTATTGCCACACAAAAGTCAGTTTACCTGGGGGATGTACATTCTGTTGTATATCTTATGACACAGACACTTATCACTAAGATCAGAAAACAGAAACAAATTCAGAGCAAGGCTAAATTCAAACCTCATCAGATTTTCTAAACAAGATATCTATTGTTATTTTTCAATACTTCACATTCCCTATTTTGTTTACAGTTGAGATCATGAATGGAAATATATCCAAATAAAACCATATCCAATTCTGCATCCAAACATATGATCCCCAGCTGCCATGACAACTATTGTGATGTTAGGCTCATCTGCCAGGTAGTTTTAACAAGTGAAACAAACCATGTATTTAAGATTGAACATTCTAGTTTGCCAAACTACTGCACTACTCTTGTGGCCAGTGTGCCAACTACTATAATTTGTAACTACACTAAATAATTAAAGAAAAAAGTATTCTTATATGGATTAGCTATATATTTAAATCTACCACAAGAAAAACAATGACCCTGCTAGAATCTAATCATGCATTTCAAACAACCATAAAATACACAATAACAATTATACAGCAGATGGCTACAAAATCTGGACCAAAATGGCGTCACATTTAGACATGACGACCAACACTCAATACATAAATATTTGTGCCTGTTTATAATAATCATTTTCTACCAATCAAAATATTTCACTTTTTTTTAACCCCTTAAGAATTGTGTTCACTTTTCAGCTACTTTGGTACAGATGAAATCATCACCTCTCAAAATGAGTCTCCATGCTCTAAGCACTACCAAACTGGAACAACCATTTTTGTTATTAGATATGAATATGATATTGATAAAAGTACAGAAAAAATACTTCAGAAAGAAAATAATAATAATAATAATAAAATACCCCAAATAAAAACAAACAAAACCCCTTTCTTTGTTACTTCTTATTTTCTTGCTGTTTTTACTGACCGAGCAACTCTGAGAAACTGGCATTCATTCTTTATTGATTCGGCTGAGATTGATCTCTCCTGCCACCATTTCTTTCATGTACTAACAGTCTACTAACATTTACTAGAGGAAGAGTTTGGTTCTCTTCACCCAATGTAGCCATGTCATTAGTGAACTCACATACATATAATGTCATAGTGGAACAATGTTAAAGGTGAAGTTTGATATGTCACTCCAGTATGACATTATATGTTACAGGTTAAGCTGAATACTTTGTTCCACTATGCCTTTATATGTTATGGGTGAAGTCTGATATTTCATTCCACTGTGACATCATATGTTATGAGTGAAGTCTGATATTTCACTCCAGTGTGACATCATATGTTACGAGTGAAGTTTGATATTTCGCTCCAGTGTGACATTATATGTTACGTGTGAAGTTTGATATTTCACTCCACTGTGATATTATATGTTATGAGTGAAGTTTGATATTTCACTCCACTGTGACATTATATGTTACGTATGAAGTCTCATATTTCACTCCACTGTGACATTATATGTTATGAGTGAAGTCTGATATTTCACTCCAGTGTGACATCATATGTTACGAGTGAAGTTTGATATTTCGCTCCGGTGTGACATTATATGTTACGTGTGAAGTTTGATATTTCACTCCACTGTGACATTATATGTTACGTGTGAAGTTTGATATTTCACTCCACTGTGATATTATATGTTATGAGTGAAGTTTGATATTTCACTCCACTGTGACATTATATGTTACGTATGAAGTCTGATATTTCACTCCACTGTGATATTATATGTTACGGGTAAAGTCTGATATTTCACTCCACTGTGACATTATATGTTACATGTGAAGTCTGATATTTCACTCCAGTGTGACATTATATGTTACGAGTGAAGTTTGATATTTCGCTCCACTGTGACATTATATGTTACGTGTGAAGTCTGATATTTCACTCCACTGTGACATTATATGTTATGAGTGAAGTTTGATATTTCACTCCAGTGTGACATTATATGTTACGTGTGAAGTTTGACATTTCACTCCATTGTGACATCATATGTTATGGGTGAAGTCTGATATTTCACTCCACTGTGACATCATATGTGACAAGTAAAGTTTGATATTTCACTCCACTGTGATATTATATGTTAGGAGTGAAGTTTGATATTTCACTCCACTGTGACATTATATGTTACGTGTAAAGTCTGATATTTCACTCCACTGTGATATTATATGTTGCAGGACATCTTACTACTATTTTTCATCATCATCATCAGCTGCCATAGTAAGCAATATATCTATGAATACAAACAGTCAGGTTCCTCCACACATTCCTGTTCTTATTTTCATTGTTTTCTAGGTCAAGCTGTTAAACTGTTAAGATTTCTCCTTCTTGTTTTCTTTGCCTATCTCCTGGTTTTCTTTGTGCACCGGCTTCATCCACAATATATTAATTACTCTACATTTCAGTTGCCTATAGTATTCTCAACATTCTTCTGTGGAACTGCATTTCTATTGTCTCCAATGATATTTGTGCATTAATTGTCCATAACTCACATTCATAACATAGGACAAGATCTATGTACCAATGAAATACCTTATCTGTGGAGAAAATGGTTGATATTGTTAGCAATGACCACAATTAAAATAGAATTGAAAATTAATTAATTTGTAAATTTGAAAAAAAAATAAATATTTGTCACTTCTGAACAAGTACAGTTGTCTTTGACAATAACAATATTTACAACATATAAAAGATTGACATTTTTGGAATGAAAACAAAAAAAATGTTATAAGAGGTCATCTATTGCATTATGTTCTAATCACATAATGAATAAATATTAGGAAAATATAAATTATAATACAGAAATTTATAGAAGAGTCTACCTGACTGAAAAATGAGTGAAGTTTTATGTTAACTCTTTCTGTATGTTTTGATGCATTGTGCATCATTCTGATTTTGGTCACTTACATTTAGCAGGAGAGTGCGTCACTCTCAATTTGATTTGGGTAAACTGTCATAAAACCAATTTTTTTTTCCTACATATCTTGTATCATCAATTCCTTGATCAATTATTTAAAAATTCACATATAATATGTTATGTGTTAGATAGATATAAAGCATGTAGATTGAAAAATCTAAAAACAAGAAGAATTTTGTCTCTGAAATCTTTCCCATTGTATTGATACAAATACAAACCTTCTGTATAAAAGAGTTAAAACATATGGGCCAAGTAGCATGGGTACACATACTGATACTGATAGATATGATTTTTTTGTCTGAATTTTTAACTCTTTCCGTACGTTTCGCCGCACTGTGCGCCATGCCAATTTTGCAGCATACGTTTCATCACATAGTGCGCCATGCTAAATTTGATTAGTGTGAACGTCATCAAACCATATACTTTTTTTACATGTCTTGTATCATCTTGAAATTGATGAAATCTAATACCTTGTTCAATTATCTAAAAATTCATATACAATATGTTATATGTTAGATAAATATAAATATGTAGATTGATTCTTAAAACTATGAAATATTTTGTCTCTGAAATCTCTTCTTTGGGTCGGTAGAAAGCTTCTGTATGGAAAGAGTTAAAAGTATCATATATAGTTCATGTATTTATTCTTCTATATAAACTATGACCTCATGGTAACTGCTCAGGACAAAGTCCCTTTATTCTCCAGTCCTATATTTACCCCTGGCAGACCCCAGTAATGGGATGCCATATAAAGATAGTTTCTAGTATATGAGTTTTTTTTCTCTTATCACATATATTACATATATTTACTACCTATGAAGTGAGATTCAGTAAAAAGAAAGATGACATGATTTTTTAAAATCTAGCAATAAATACAAACAAACCCAGTAAGTATAAAAGTCTCCTCTCATACACATACAGAGAACATGGTTCAAGTACCTATATTTTTCAATAACCAATGCCACATTTTATAGATGTATGCTGTGTTTGCTAAGAAGGGGACTGGAACTGCTTTTCTTTGTTTGGATAGTTGAAGAGATGTTCATTTAGATGATTCCACTGGCACAGGTGGTTGAGCAATTAAGGATTTCCATTCGTTTCCAGCGATACCAGGGCCTTTAAATGACCATAACCATACCATTTTATAGACAATGTGGTCAATGCAACACTAGGCCATCATACTTTCTCTCCCAACAAACAAAAAATCTCTGGTGCTTATTGGCTTGGTAAAACCCTGAAGCTATGTCAGCCCAAAGAAAATATTGCAGCATTTGGAAAAAAAAAACTGGACTCTTTAAAACAATCCCGGTAGGCGTGATAATTTTCTTTTTTTGAGATGTGGTTTGGTAATGTTCTTTCTGGTGGGTTTTAACAACCGTGTGTATATGTTTTTTGGTCCAAGAGAGTTAATATGTACATATTAAAATTCAGAGCATCACTAACATATTTAATCCAAACATAACATTCATAGATATGATCTGAGCACACGCAAAGGTATACGCCAAAAATGACGTAATAGTAATTGTAGCTTTGTTAGCACTGCTGGCAGTAATCAACCAAGTTTAGATCATCTACATACATCATGACCACTATATTCTAATTAAATAATCTACAATAAAATGATTAAACATATTTCATGTAGTGTTTATAATTAGCTCAAAGTTACATCTGATAGAAACAGAACTATTTCTAGACAGACTATCCTAGCAAGGGTTAGCAAAATTACTTTTATATAGACAATCTGAGCTAGAAAGTTGCAAAATTACCTCTAGACAGACAATCTGAGCAACAAAGTTACAAAATTATCTCTAAATAGACAATCTGAGCTAGAAAGTAGCAAAATTACCTCTAGACAGACAATCTGAGCAACAACAAAGTTACAAAATTATCTCTAAATAGACAATCTGAGCTAGAAAGTAGCAAAATTACCTCTAGACAGACAATCAAAATAATAAAGTTACGAGAATACCTTTAGACAATGAGCAATAAAGTTGCAAAAAGAAAAAAAACCCTCAACATAGCCCATCTGAGTAATAAAGTCACTAACTATTAAGACAAACAATCATGGTAACAGAGTCACTAACTATTAAGACAAACAATCATGGTAACAGAGTCACTAACAATTAAGACAAACAATCATGGTAACAGAGTCACTAACTATTAAGACAAACAATCATGGTAACAGAGTCACTAACTATTAAGACAAACAATCATGGTAACAGAGTCACTAACTATTAAGACAAACAATCATGGTAACAGAGTCATTAACTATTAAGACAAACAATCATGGTAACAGAGTTCAAAGTTATTGCAAGACAATCCCTAGCAAATAAAGTTATCAAATTACTGTTAGATAATTCTAGCAACAAAAAAGTAAAAGTTGGTAGTTAGATAGAAAGTTTGAACAAAGCGGACACAAATTTATTGCCAGATAATCCTTGCATTAGTGTTATATAGTAGTTGCTGGGAAGAAAATCATTGCAAAATTTATAAAAATGACTAAGGGAAAATTCTAGGGACTTAAGTATATAGTTAATGTTTGACAGACATGGCTTTGTTTACATTTTTAAGAAGCGATTGGAGACAAATAATTATAGCAACTAAATTACAGATAAGATAAATATAAAATTATAACAATGATATTCAAATTCTTTTAATTTTTATTTAACAGACAATTATAACAAAATGTTATAATATTATTACTAAACCAGGCTTTGACAGCAACGATGTTATGACATTTTGTTTGACAAACAATTCCAACAACGTCGTTATATAATTATTGTTATACAACCTTTGCAACAATGCCATAAAAATCACTGTCTGACAGACAATTCTAGCAACATAATTATAAATTTATTGCTAGACAATCTTAGCACATTGCTATAAATGAATTGTTAGACAGACAATATTAACAACATTGGTATAAAAATGTTCAACAGACAATTCTAGCAATAGTTTTACATCATAAATTAGTTGCACAGACAGTCATAGCAGTTGTTACAAAATCACCCAGAAAAATAATCCCCAAAACATTTCTTCCAAAATTCTGTATTAGACAGACAATGAAGTGAGACAGACACTCAGGGCTGTTATTTTCTGTACAATGTTAATATTTTGAGGCAGACGTTTAGGCAGACATGGCTACAGTGGAAGTCATCTATGTTCTTCCTTTCCGGTTCAGGTTATTCAACATGAGGCTAATGTAAGAGGTCAGAAGGTCATCCATTTTGTAGCCCTAAAAAGGAAAAAAAAAAATATTCATCACTTGTTATGGCAGCTGTGATTTGATATATTTAATGAAATTGAGTTATTATTGAGTTATTGAGGTATTTGCGGGTCATCATAATTGCACTCCTAACATGTCCATAGGTGCTCAGATCCCCTCCTCAGCAAGTCCCACAGTGTCCAGCAACTGACAACTCCAGTTCTGAGTTGGTTGATAAGTCTTCTTATACGTCCACTAAGTTTCTCAATTCTGGCTGCGCCCATCTTAACTCCCATCTCTTTCATTCGAAGGAGTGATGTGGACTTGTTGTCGAAGTCCTGTGCCCTTCCCACATCTCGGGGATCATTGATGATGTCCACCCAATCCATTGGTTGGCCATCATCAATGACAGCAAGCCAACCTGCCTGCTCTTTCATTTCCCCGTACTCCCGCATGTCCAGGGATGTAGACAAAGGTGACCTTACGTACTTAATGATAATTTTCAATAAGTTCAGGAAATGGATTGGAGAAATAACAGATACTGTTTGAATACAATGATGATGATCCTATATATGATGATTATTCACTGATGGAGATGATATCACAGTCATCATAATCATCATCATCAAATTGCGTGTCCATTACAGAATGTTGCATTCACAAAAGCCCTACTGAAAAAAATCTCTGTCTCTAGCCAGATCACCAACTTCTTCTGTTTCTTTTCTTCATCTACCCATCTCATCTTCATGGATCCATGTCTTCCATTATTGCTCCTTCCAGCCCATCTTATGATGTGGCAAAGTATTTTATTTTCCCCTGTAGAATGGTGTTTATGAGCCAGTTCCTTCTAACGATTAGCATGATTTTTCACCACTCTCCAATCAGTAGTTTGATATCACAGCACTATGGGCAAACCTACGGGTTCTCAGTTACTTTCAGCAGATAACAAAGTGTGCGCACACTGATGGTTGCAGAAGCTCCCAATTGTACACAACTACCTTGCTCATATATCCTGTCTTTCCTACAAGTTTGACATTGTACTCCTAACTGCTGCAGTGTCAAGACTGCATCCTCATTGACACTGTGTTGTTTCATAAAACATGCAGCCGTTTTGAGGGTCTTCCAGATGTTGCCCACGTGTAAGCCAATCATTACTACCATAGGTGCATCATTCAACAAACTCACCACCATGAACATCCACAGCACCAGGGTGCCATATGATATTTTTCAGGTATGAAGCATCTATATAATTCATCCACTAATGTACAGGATATTAGTTCAGGAATGTCCACAGCACTGACCTAACATAAAAATGTCCTTTGTTCCCTCCTACAGTTAATTAACTCTCCCGCATGTTACCGGGCCTCGTTATGAGGGAAGTAAAGAATAGCGACACTGTGACCTTCCAGGCATGTCGTAAGAGGCGACTAAGGAGGTTGATCGATGGCTTGACATGCTGTCATTGTAAAAAGTATTGTTATGGAAACAGAGCCATAGATTTTAGAAGCAGTGATCTCTGCAATATGTGCCATTTTGGCACACTTGAAATTATTTGTGAAAATTATTTATGATGATGATGAATTTACATTCACTTGAAATTATTTGTGAAAATTATTTATGATGATGATGAATTTACATTCACTTGAAATTATTTGTGATAATTATTTGTGATGATGATGAATTTACATTCACTTGAAATTATTTGTGAAAATTATTTATGATGATGATGATGGTGATCTTAGGAATAGAAAGAGACCAAAAGGTAGACCAGTCCTGAGATATAAGGATGTTAGTAGGGCTTCCTTAAGTGAATTCTCTATCAGTGAAAGAAACTGGGAGGATCTGGCTGCAGATATAAGGATGTTAGTAGGGCTTCCTTAAGTGAATTCTCTATCAGTGAAAGAAACTGGGAGGATCTGGCTGCAGATATAAGGATGTTAGTAGGGCTTCCTTAAGTGAATTCTCTATCAGTGAAAGAAACTGGGAGGATCTGGCTGCAGATATAAGGATGTTAGTAGGGCTTCCTTGAGTGAATTCTCTATCAGTGAAAGAAACTGGGAGGATCTGGCTGCAGATATAAGGATGTTAGTAGGGCTTCCTTAAGTGAATTCTCTATCAGTGAAAGAAACTGGGAGGATCTGGCTGCAGATATAAGGATGTTAGTAGGGCTTCCTTAAGTGAATTCTCTATCAGTGAAAGAAACTGGGAGGATCTGGCTGCACACCAAAAATGTGCTGACATGCAGAACAAAAATACCAAATGGTACAGCAACATTTGAGGCAGCATTGATATCAAATTCTGAAGACAAAAGGTTCAGATGAGACATGCACCATGAATACATTTTGTTCATTCTGCAGTTGAATCTGTCTATCCAACATTGGCAGATTCAGGCTGTTCAGCAAAAACAGCTTCCAGTATAAGACACTAATATTTTACCACCCACCCACCACCCACCCACCCACCCATCCATCCATCCATCCATCCATCCATCCATCTATCTATCTATCTATCTATCTATTGACCTTTCGAGCCGTAGCCAGCCCATAGGGCGTAGACCAAAATACACCTTCCCTATCTGAATTTTTGTTCTAGCAGTTTTCTTTTAAAGATATTTTATCAAATCTCGCCATCTGTCTCTGTTCTGTGCAGGCAGCTCTATCTCATTGAGGGAGCCGAATCCTGCTGCTCTTGTCTCTCGCATCAATATTCTTCTCAGTGTCTCCCTGGGTCTTCCTCTTTTCCTCTTACCTGTTGTTTCCCATATGAGGGCTTGCTTTGCTATTCGGTTATTATCTCTTCTCATCACATGTCCAACATATGACCATCATCTTTTCTTTATTACTGAAGATATTAGTGGTTGATTGGCGATTTCTCTAATTTCTTCGTTTGTTTTGAATTCGTTCCATGCTATACCAAGTATTTTCCTTAGACATTTATTTTCGAATGCGTTTAAGTTTGTTTCTATATCTCTTGTTGTTTTCCAGCTTTCACATGCATATGTAGGGTTGATAGTACATTTGATTTTAATAGCCTAAGTTTTGTGTTTGTGCTGATTAGTTTTGATTTCCACAACTTTTCAAGGCTTCTGAAAGACATTGCTGCTTTAGTAATTCTGATTCTAATTTCTTTGCTTGTATCCCCTTCTCGATCAATGTGACTTCCAAGATAGATAAAGTGATCGATCTCTTCTACTGGTTTGTTTTCCATGTACATTTTGTCATCTGTTGGAATTAAACTTTTCCAAACTACTGACTTAAAATGATTGTTTGCTACCAACCATCTGTCAAGACGCTAAAGACCATACATACATACATATATAATTATTTCAATATACTGTTTAGATGTCCACTGTTCTCTTATGGTCATTTATTGTAATATTACCTCATTCTATTTTGAACATATCCAATGTTCTCTTGATACAATTTTACCAATAAAACTCAGATCAACAGTAAGTACAATAATCTTCACTCTAGGTGTTGTTGCACAATAATCCTTGCATACAATATTCATCTTAACCCTAGATTACAAAGGTGTTGTAATAATTACTGCATTAAAACAAAAATTCCTGAGAATGTTGCATTTTTCTGTTGAAACATTACTCCTCCCTACCCTTCTGTAAACTATCTCTACGACACATAGTACCATTGCTGGTGTATGTCGGGGGGGCAACGATAGAACCAAAGGGATAAAAGCCGCTTGGTCAAGCAGTCGCCACGATGTGTGCGACTCAGGATTTTTATTTCACCCCCGATAGAAAAAATCCTTTCTGTCTACTGCAGGCTTCGAACACCGAACGTCAGCTTTTCAGCCAGCGGAACAGTGGGTTTAGCCGCATGGCCACGCGCACCTCTCACCCTTCTGTGTACCTTCCTATTTACCACTTCTGGGGACCCCTTGAGTGTTTGTTTTTATTGCTGTTGAATTCTTTTTTTTTTTCTGTTGAGATCATGGGTATATCATTTAATGCAAAAAAAAAAAAATCATCAATTTTTGCTGTGAGCAGGGAAATTTCGTTGGTTGTCAGCAGACATCAAACAAACCTTTGTGACGCTGGATACACAATCAATAACGCTACATGGTAGCCGAAGATACTGATGGACTTATGGTGACCGCACCATACTACCATTGTAGTATGTCCGGTCCATAAGGTGTAACTCAGGTCATAAACCAACCTGAGCCAGGAATTTCAAGTCCCTGTGTTTCGCCTAGTGTGAACACAAGAAAGTGTGTCAAACATTCAGAGAAATTACTATTTTTAGAACACCTAATGTTACATTTAAGTGGTAGTAATTTTTACTACGGTATTGTAACTGTGAGAGTTACAGATAAGTATCATAACATAGGGTTAAAGAGAACTTACCATGGATGTTTCACAAAGAAGTTTGCTGCCTCTGACAAGGTTGCCTATGGTCATGTGGAAGTAGGTGTTCCCACTGCTCCAGTTTGAGATCTTTGAGAATGGATGTGTGGCAATCAACTCCTGCAATATAACCATCCCATTAAAGTCATCAAGATATATTCTAATCAGAAGATAATACCAATCTGTTGAGTATACATTATTATGATTTGCTTGTTTCTGATAGAAATAATTAGTTTGTTCCACAATCATCTGTCTTTTCAGCACTTTGATTCAAAACTATTTGACACTGGCAACTTAATTCAATTTAGTACTACAAAATGATGAAGAGAAAGTTACAACAAAAGATGTCAGGCCTTCATATGGACACCACATGATAAAAGAAAACAAGGAAGGCCAAAAGAAACTGTTCATATAACAAGTGGGGGGACTGGTTGGTCTCGAGGTAAGACGCCAGACTCGAGACAGAGAGGTTGCGGGTTCAAATCCTGGCTGCACCAGTTGGATTTTCATCTGTGATTTCTCTCTGTGGCAACCACCCCTGGTCTCAACAGCGAGGCCCAGCTTGAAACGTCAATTACTCATCGATGGAAAAAAATATTAGTACCTCCGAAGACAGAGTTATCTGCCTGTGCGGCAAGGGACCCCTGTGCACATGGCTGCCAGGGAAAAATGGATTAAAATTCAGTTCCTAGTCTCTAGGGACTTCGTCAGAGATAAAAGCTGGCGTGCGAAAAAAAAAACAAAATAAGTAACAGAGAGATTTCATTTCAACTGCAGCTTAAGAACAAAGCAAGACCTAGCAGTGAATCATCAGACATACTTGATTCTTCATACTTGATTCTTCATACTTGATTCTTCTTCATACTTGATTCTTCCAGTGCTGTTAGATGCATAGAATCTCCCACCAATTGTCTCTGAGTTAGCTGTTCGATATAGAGTGCGAGTCAATGCCTGCCAATCCTCCTCTTTTGTTAAAGATTTTTTTCAGTATTTCTCAAGGACTCTTCTTTTCCTCTAACCTGATGTTTCCCATTCGGAAACCTGTTTAGTAGTTAAAACAAGCTTTCACAAGAGAAATAATTTCACCTCCTAGGATTGTCCCTAAGCAAGTGTCAGAGTTAGGTTGTTGCCCAACGGTTCATGCAAGACAGAAAGTAAACACAACTTCCATCTATCATCAAGCATGGAGAGTTATTATTTCTGCCCAATGTGCTGTTATTGGCCTGTGAGGAAATAACTAAACAAACAAGCCACCTAGCCAGCCAACCAACCAACCAATTTCTGGCAAAACACTATCTTCAACAGATAGCTCTGCTAAAGAAAGCTCATTACTGGACCAGGATAGATATGGACCAGTACTATAAGAAGACCAGGAGAGAAATGGACCAGTACTATAAGAAGATCAGTAGATAAATGGACCAGTACTATAAGAAGATCAGGAAAGATATGGACCAGTACTATAAGAGGATCAGGAAAGATATGGACCAGTACTATAAGAAGATCAAGAGAGATATGGACCAGTACTATAAGAAGATCAGGAGAGATATGGACCAGTACTATAAGAAGATCAAGAGAGATATGGACCAGTATTTTTAGAAGATCAGGAGAGATATGGACCAGTACTATAAGAAGACGAGGAGAGATATGGACCAGTACTATAAGAAGACGAGGAGAGATATGGACCAGTACTATAAGAAGACCAGGAGAGATATGGACACCAGTACTATAAGAAGACCAGGAGAGATATGGACCAGTACTATAAGAAGACCAGGAGAGATATGGACCAGTACTATAAGAAGATCAGAAGATATATGGACCAGTACTATAAGAAGACCAGGAGAGATATGGACCAGTACTATGAGATATGGACCAGTACTATAAGAAGATCAGGAGAGATATGGGCCAGTACTATAAGAAGATCAGGAGAGATATGGACCAGTACTATAAGAAGATCAGGAGAGATATGGACCAGTATTATAAAAAGATCAGGAAAGATATAGCACAGAATGGTGGCTTAACCCTTTGGCTACTAATGTACCACTTCTGGTTTGGTGTCTCGTTGCAGTGAATATACTCGTATTTTTACATTGGGAAAAATAAAAAAATGGCATGTAAGAAGCTTTACGTGACAAGTGGACGACACAGACTAAACAATGTTTCGGCTCAATAGGCCTTCATCAGGAACAAACAATAAAAACACACACACAAAACTGATAACGAAACAATCAAAACAAAAACAATCGAAATGTGTTAAAGAAAACAACAACAATAAATAAAACTATCCTGTGAAATCCAAAATTTTTACATTGCACTGATTACCAGGAACTTTTCTTTGTGAAAGTTCACTAAATTTGTCATAATTTCTTCCTTTGTTTGTGGCAAATGGTGGATTCTAAATTTTCAAAATTGTTATTTTAAAATCATTATCAAAATCCTCTTCTGTTTTTCAGCTTCCATGATGAAATTAGGTCATAAGATGTTGATGATTGTTCACAGAGATTATGAGGGAAAATGAATTAGAAATAGGCTTTATTCAATTTAGAAGTGATAGAAGTTTCATAATTATTTTTTTTTTTTAAGAATTTCAAAAATATCAGACCAGTGCCAAATGGACTATTTTTTCACTTGAGTATCTGCTTTTTTTTTAAAAATCTAACAACTTACAAACTGTATGCTGAATTGCAAACATACTAACACTTATGTAATTATGTTTTGGTTAAGTAAGTTTTGGTTATAAAACTTACACAATGCTCATTCTAAATTAATTATTTTTTTTTAGTTTATTATGTTCTACCATTATTTTGTAGTACTTTTGAATGTAGTATGTTTCAGGTATGTTCAAGGGTATTTATACCCCACCATTTGGTAGGGAAAGAGTAAGAACTTATTTAAATAGAATGTCTTAAGTTTAAACAGACTTGAGAAACCAACTTCAGACAAATAACAGTGGTGATCTTTTTGGTGAGATGCAAATGAGATTGACAATGAATACTAGATTATAATTTCACACTTCTTTGCTCCTTTAATGTGCAAGACAATGGCAACTTAATAATTAATCAAGCAACAATAAATCATAATGGGGAAACTACTAAGAATGTTGACTTCTCTTACCTTAGTCTGTGGGTGAATTAAGTTGACTCCATTTTTATTGATTGCAATCAGCAAGTTATCAGGATAGTTTGGCTCTGTTGTCTGCTGTTAGGATAAAAGAAAAGAAAAAATTGTAACAAATCAGAATAATTAGTGTCATTATTTTTTGTCTTATGTGTTGCATTCTTCAGTTGTGATCAGTTTCTTAAACTCAGAATATCTTGAGATATTCAACATCTTTGAGAGATAAAATGGCCTCTCCTGAATCTAGGGCCAAGGCAAAGAAATGCAAATAAAAACAACAAAATGTGAAGCTGCTGTGAAGTTAATAGTGAAGAGAAATAACAAATATAGAAAATAGAAAAATAAAATGGTATGGTTAAAGCTTCATGTAGCAAGTGGACAATACAAGCCAGAACAACAATTTTAAACTTATTTTTCTTTCAATTTCTCTTAGATCAAAATTATATTTGTTAATTTGTTATTTTCAATACATATTTGTACACGTGTTGTATGTTTGTTCCATTTGGAGGCATACTGTGCCAAAACGTTCTGGTTTGTGTTGACCACTTGCTACGTGAAGCTTTAACAAAACCGTTTTTTTTTTTTCAATATTTTTTTTTTTATTTCTCCCCTGAATCTAACCATCAGCAAGGTCTTCAACTGCTTACATGATTTTTGCAATAAAATTCTGATATAGAAAAAATTTTGAGGGGAAAATTTCAAATTGTGCATCAATGACTATTCCTAAAAAGGATGAATAAATAACATAAAATGTACAAAAATGTTTCTTACTTTATCCCTCTTATTAAAAAGCTATACTTTCTTCCTGCAACAATCTTTAAAGCAGTAGATCTAACCCTAAATTATAATAGGGTAGTAAAACATAACGCACCAAAATACTAGTTCTTCCCAATTTTATTTTGCTGTGGTCAAACATACAGGTGACCCCTGAGTGTTGGAATTTGTTGGATCAACCAATTTGCAAGAAATTGATTTATTCCTTTTTTTTTTTTGGTTTGACCAGGGAAATTTCCTCGGTCATCGGCTCATACCAACCAATCCTTCAACTCAGGAAATGCAGTGAATAACACAATGGGGTATCCGAACATACTGATGGACTTATGGCGGCCGAATAAATAGAAAATATTTAACTTGTCTAGTCCATGTTCCGGTTGTTTCCAAAATGGAGGAATTATTTTTCTCCGGCTTGGTATAGAACCGTTGATCAGAGGTTTAACAAGCCGCTATCGTAAAAACGATGTTGTTAATGAAACGTAGACCTGATACAGAATGTGTAAATTAGCAGTAGATAGTAGTGATAGTTTTTTCGGAATAGAAAATGGAAAAACGAGCTTGGATCTCAGACACCACATGGAAATACATCAAAGAAAGAAGAGAAGCGAAGAGAGCCATGACTAATGTAAAGACAGATCTTGGAAAGGTTCTGGCAAAAGCAACATACAAAGAATTAGACAACAAAGTGAAAAGTTCGGCAAGAAGAGATACAAGAGCTTATATAGACAACTTGGCAGAGAAAGCAGAGACAGCTGCAATTACAGGAGACAGCAGAACTCTTTATACTGTACAAAAGATGCTGACAAACACCTATACATCCAGTGGAACACCAATTCTAGACAAATCTGGATTAATGCTAACAACAAGCGCAGACATAAAAGCCCGTTGGGCGGAACACTTCAAAGAAATTCTTAACCGTCCACTACCTCACAGTTTAATAGATTTTGAAGCTGAAACACCAGCAGCAGAATTAGATGTAAATTTAGATGACTTCACCTTGAGCGAAATAGAAACCACCTTAAAGCTAATGACCAATAACAGGCTGCTGGAGAGGATAAGTTAACAGCTGAGATCCTCAAGGCAATTGATAGCCATAATTTAATACATCTCCAAAAAATGTTCAACATCATTTGGAAAACAGAGAAGACGCCTCATAAATGGAAAAAAGGAATCATTGTTAAGATCCCAAAAAGGGCAATCTTAGAGATTGTAACAATTGGAGAGGCGTGACACTTTTGTCAGTTGCCTCAAAATTATTCTGTAAAATCATCCTAAATAGAATAAAGGATTCAATAGATACAGTAATGCGTGAAGAACAGGCTGGGTTTAGAAAAGGGAGAAGCTGTCTGACCACATTTTCACTCTACGACTTATATTGGAGGAACACATTGAAAAGCAAAACCTTTTGTACTTAACTTCATCGACTTCAAAAAAGCATTGATAGTATTCATAGAGATTCTTTGTGGAAAATTCTGAAGCAATATGGCTTACCATCAAAAATCATAAATATTATCAAAGACATGTATGATGGTTACACATGTGCAGTTCGAACAGAGGAAGGACTGAGCGAATGTTTCCCAATAGAAACTGGGGTTAAACAAGGATGTATTTTATCGCCCTTGTTATTTGGAATTGTTATGGACTTCATAATGAAGAAATGCTGCACTGGTAATAAAGGCATCGAATGGATACAAGGAGACCATTTGGAGGACCTGGACTTTGCTGATGACATAGTTCTCATCAGCAATCAGATAAAAACGATGCAGGAAAACACAAATGAACTATCATCAATAGCCAGCAAAATTGGGCTTGAGGTCAATCATGAAAAGACTAAAGTCATGAAAAGTTTAATTCCAACAAGTGACAAAATATACATGGAAAACAAACCAGTAGAAGAGATCGATCACTTCATCTATCTTGGAAGTCACATTGATCGAGAAGGGGATACGAGCAAAGAAATTAGAATCAGACTGGCTAAAGCAGCAATGTCTTTCAGAAGCCTTGAAAAGTTGTGGAAATCAAAACTCATTAGCACAAACACAAAACTTAGGCTATTCAAATCAAATGTACTATCAACCCTTACGTATGCGTGTGAAAGCTGGAAACAACAAGAGATATAGAAACAAAGTTGAACGCATTCGAAAATAAATGTCTAAGGAAAATACTTGGTATAGAATGGAACGAATTCAAAACAAACGAGGAAATTAGAGAAATCGCCAATCAACCACTAATATCTTCAGTAATAAAGAAAAGACGATGGTCATACGTTGGACATGTGATGAGAAGAGATAATAATCGAATAGCAAAGCAAGCCCTCATATGGGAAACAACAGGTAAAAGAAAAAGAGGAAGACCCAGGGAGACACTGAGAAGAACATTGATGAGAGAGGCAAGAGCAGCAGGAATCGGCTCCCTCAATGAGATAGAACTGCTTGCACAGAACAGAGACAGATGGCGAGATTTGATAAATATCTTTAAAAGAAAACTGCTAGAACAAAAATTCATATAGGAGAAGGTGTATCTTGGTCTACGCCCTATGGGCCGGTCACGGCTCGAAAGGTCAATAGATAGATAGATAGATAGTCCATGCAGTCAAATTTCACTCCATAATTCAACCTGAGCCAAAAAATCTGAGTCCTCATGTCTCTCCTAGTGTAAACACACAGCTGTGTGTCAAAAGTTCAAAGAAAATACTATTTTTAGAGCTCATAATGTAACACTTACGTGGTAATTTTTACTATGGTATCATATAAGGGAGAGTCTACATATACATATCATAATCTAGGCTTACTTTGCATTCTACTCTCTATCGATCGACCTTTCAATCCATAACCAGTCCATAGGGCATAGACTATGATACTCTTTCCCTATTTTGAAATTTTCTTTTTAGCAGTCTCAATTCTTGAAAAGATTTTTATCAAATCTTGCCATTTGGCTTCTGTTCTGTGCAAGCATCTCAATTTCATTGAGGGAGCCAATTCCTGCTGCTTTTGTCTCTCTGATCAATGTTCTTCTCAGTGTTTCTCTAGGTCAGCCTCTTTTCCTCCTACCTGATATTTCCCACTTGAGGGCTTGGTTTGCTATTTGGTTATTATCTCTTCTCATCACATGTCCAACATAAGTCCATCGTCTTTTTTTTGGTGGTTACTAATGATTTTATAGCTTAGTGGCACTGAATAGAGCTGAGTGGCACTAAATAGAGCTGTGTGGCACTAAATAGAGCTGTGTGGCACTAAATAGAGCTGTGTGGCACTAAATAGAGCTGTGTGGCACTAAATAGAGCTGTGTGGCACTAAATAGAGCTGTGTGGCACTAAATAGAGCTGTGTGGCACTAAATAGAGCTGAGCGGCACTAAATAGAGCTGTGTGGCACTAAATAGAGCTGTGTGGCACTAAATAGAGCTGAGTGGCACTAAATAGAGCTGTGTGGCACCAAATAGAGCTGTGTGGCACTAAATAGAGCTGTGTGGCACTAAATAGAGCTGTGTGGCACCAAATAGAGCTGAGTGGCACTAAATAGAGCTGTGTGGCACCAAATAGAGCTGTGTGGCACTAAATAGAGCTGTGTGGCACTAAATAGAGCTGTGTGGCACTAAATAGAGCTGTGTGGCACTAAATAGAGCTGTGTGGCACTAAATAGAGCTGAGTGGCACTAAATAGAGCTGAGTGGCACTAAATAGAGCTGAGCGGCACTAAATAGAGCTGTGCGGCACTAAATAGAGCTGTGTGGCACTAAATAGAGCTGAGCGGCACTAAATAGAGCTGAGCGGCACTAAATAGAGCTGAGTGGCACAAAATAGAGCTGTGTGGCACTAAATAGAGCTGTGTGGCACTAAATAGAGCTGAGTGGCACTAAATAGAGCTGTGTGGCACTAAATAGAGCTGAGTGGCACTAAATAGAGCTGTGTGGCACTAAATAGAGCTGAGTGGCACAAAATAGAGCTGAGCGGCACTAAATAGAGCTGAGCGGCACTAAATAGAGCTGTGTGGCACTAAATAGAGCTGTGTGGCACTAAATAGAGCTGAGTGGCACAAAATAGAGCTGAGCGGCACTAAATAGAGCTGAGCGGCACTAAATAGAGCTGAGTGGCACTAAATAGAGCTGAGTGGCACAAAATAGAGCTGAGCGGCACTAAATAGAGCTGAGCGGCACTAAATAGAGCTGTGTGGCACTAAATAGAGCTGTGTGGCACTAAATAGAGCTGAGTGGCACCAAATAGAGCTGTGTGGCACTAAATAGAGCTGTGTGGCACTAAATAGAGCTGAGTGGCACTAAATAGAGCTGTGTGGCACCAAATAGAGCTGTGTGGCACTAAATAGAGCTGAGTGGCACCAAATAGAGCTGAGCGGCACTAAATAGAGCTGTGTGGCACTAAATAGAGCTGAGTGGCACCAAATAGAGCTGAGCGGCACTAAATAGAGCTGTGTGGCACTAAATAGAGCTGTGTGGCACTAAATAGAGCTGAGTGGCACCAAATAGAGCTGTGTGGCACTAAATAGAGCTGTGTGGCACTAAATAGAGCTGTGTGGCACTAAATAGAGCTGTGTGGCACTAAATAGAGCTGTGTGGCACTAAATAGAGCTGTGTGGCACTAAATAGAGCTGTGTGGCACTAAATAGAGCTGTGTGGCACTAAATAGAGCTGTGTGGCACTAAATAGAGCTGTGTGGCACTAAATAGAGCTGTGTGGCACTAAATAGAGCTGTGTGGCACTAAATAGAGCTGTGTGGCACTAAATAGAGCTGAGTGGCACCAAATAGAGCTGTGTGGCACTAAATAGAGCTGAGCGGCACTAAATAGAGCTGAGTGGCACCAAATAGAGCTGTGTGGCACCAAATAGAGCTGTGTGGCACTAAATAGAGCTGAGCGGCACTAAATAGAGCTGAGCGGCACTAAATAGAGCTGAGTGGCACTAAATAGAGCTGTGTGGCACTAAATAGAGCTGTGTGGCACTAAATAGAGCTGAGTGGCACCAAATAGAGCTGTGTGGCACTAAATAGAGCTGTGTGGCACCAAATAGAGCTGTGTGGCACTAAATAGAGCTGAGCGGCACTAAATAGAGCTGTGTGGCACTAAATAGAGCTGAGTGGCACCAAATAGAGCTGTGTGGCACTAAATAGAGCTGTGTGGCACTAAATAGAGCTGAGTGGCACCAAATAGAGCTGTGTGGCACTAAATAGAGCTGTGTGGCATTAAATAGAGCTGTGTGGCACTAAATAGAGCTGTGTGGCACTAAATAGAGCTGAGTGGCACTAAATAGAGCTGAGTGGCACCAAATAGAGCTGTGTGGCACTAAATAGAGCTGAGCGGCACTAAATAGAGCTGTGTGGCACTAAATAGAGCTGAGCGGCACTAAATAGAGCTGTGTGGCACTAAATAGAGCTGAGTGGCACTAAATAGAGCTGAGCGGCACTAAATAGAGCTGAGTGGCACTAAATAGAGCTGTGTGGCAGTAAATAGAGCTGTGTGGCACTAAATAGAGCTGTGTGGCACTAAATAGAGCTGAGTGGCACTAAATAGAGCTGTGTGGCACTAAATAGAGCTGAGTGGCACTAAATAGAGCTGTGTGGCACTAAATAGAGCTGTGTGGCACTAAATAGAGCTGAGTGGCACTAAATAGAGCTGAGTGGCACTAAATAGAGCTGTGTGGCACTAAATAGAGCTGAGTGGCACTAAATAGAGCTGTGTGGCACTAAATAGAGCTGTGTGGCACTAAATAGAGCTGTGTGGCACTAAATAGAGCTGTGTGGCACCAAATAGAGCTGAGTGGCACTAAATAGAGCTGTGTGGCACCAAATAGAGCTGAGTGGCACTAAATAGAGCTGAGTGGCACCAAATAGAGCTGTGTGGCACCAAATAGAGCTGTGTGGCACCAAATAGAGCTGTGTGGCACCAAATAGAGCTGTGTGGCACCAAATAGAGCTGTGTGGCACCAAATAGAGCTGAGCGGCACTAAATAGAGCTGTGTGGCACTAAATAGAGCTGTGTGGCACTAAATAGAGCTGTGTGGCACTAAATAGAGCTGTGTGGCACTAAATAGAGCTGTGTGGCACTAAATAGAGCTGAGTGGCACTAAATAGAGCTGTGTGGCACTAAATAGAGCTGTGTGGCACCAAATAGAGCTGTGTGGCACTAAATAGAGCTGAGTGGCACTAAATAGAGCTGAGTGGCACCAAATAGAGCTGTGTGGCACTAAATAGAGCTGAGTGGCAGTAAATAGAGTTGTGTGGCACCAAATAGAGCTGTGTGGCACTAAATAGAGCTGAGTGGCACTAAATAGAGCTGTGTGACACCAAATAGAGCTGAGTGGCACTAAATAGAGCTGTGTGGCACTAAATAGAGCTGTGTGGCACTAAATAGAGCTGTGTGGCACCAAATAGAGCTGAGTGGCACTAAATAGAGCTGAGCGGCACTAAATAGAGCTGAGTGGCACTAAATAGAGCTGAGCGGCACTAAATAGAGCTGAGTGGCACTAAATAGAGCTGAGCGGCACTAAATAGAGCTGAGCGGCACTAAATAGAGCTGAGCGGCACTAAATAGAGCTGAGCGGCACTAAATAGAGCTGAGCGGCACTAAATAGAGCTGAGTGGCACTAAATAGAGCTGTGTGGCACTAAATAGAGCTGTGTGGCACTAAATAGAGCTGTGTGGCACTAAATAGAGCTGTGTGGCACTAAATAGAGCTGAGCGGCACTAAATAGAGCTGAGCGGCACTAAATAGAGCTGTGTGGCACTAAATAGAGCTGAGCGGCACTAAATAGAGCTGAGTGGCACTAAATAGAGCTGTGTGGCACTAAATAGAGCTGAGCGGCACTAAATAGAGCTGAGCGGCACTAAATAGAGCTGTGTGGCACTAAATAGAGCTGAGCGGCACTAAATAGAGCTGAGTGGCACTGAATAGTGGTCGTTTGGCGATTTCTCTAATTTCCTCATTTGTTTTTAAAGAATTCCATGCTAAATTCCTTCAGAAGCCATCAATGCAGATATTAACACCTCTACCAAGATGTTACATAATCTACTAGAAAAAATATGGGTAGGGGAAGAAATACCTAAAGACTGGAAAGAAGGTTTTATGATCAAACTACCAAAGAAAGGAAGTTTACAGGAGTGCACAAATTATAGGGGAATTATGCTACTATCAGTGCCTGGAAAAATACTAAGCAGAATCATTCTGGAGAGACTAAAAAAGGCCATAGAGAAACGTTTGAGAGATGAACAAGCAGGTTTCAGGAAAACAGATCATGTGCTGATCAAATAACTACCCTACGTATAATAGTTGAACAAAGTTTAGAAATACAGTCTCCACTTTATATTGGATTCATAGATTACGAAAAGGCATTTGATAGTTTAAACAGAGGAATGCTTTGGAAGTTGCTGAGTAATTATGGAATCCCCATAAAGTTTATTAACCTGATAAGAACAATGTATGAAGGAATTAAATGTAGTGTTGTGCGTGAAGGGCAGCTTACAGAAGCATTTAAAATAAGAACAGGAGCAAAGCAGAGATGCCTTCAATCTCCATTTTTCTTTCTACTGGTCATAGATTGGATTATGAAAATAACCCAGAACAATCGAAATTGAATCCAGTGGTCACTGACCAAGCAAATTAATGATTTAGACTTTGCTGATGACATAGATCTCCTATCACATAACAATCAACAGATGCAAGATAAAATAAGCATATTTGATGAGAGATCACAATAGATGGGGCTGAAAATCAATAATTATAAGACCAAAATTATGAGAATTAATGCAGTTGGCAATAACCAAAGAACAATAGCAGAAATACCTCTACCAGACGTATAATCTTACATATATCTGGGCAGTAATATACTAAAGAGGGAGAAACAGAGAATGATGCCAAAATAAGGATATCAAAACCAAGAGGAGCATTTGTTGCACTGGGAAACATGGAAATCTAAAGGAATTAGGTTAAATACAAAAATATTCAACTCCAATGTTCAGTCAGTCTTATTATATGGCTGTCAAACATGGAGAATAACAAAAATAACAACCATGAAGATAAAGACCTTCATTAATTCTTTATGTCCGTGGGAATGCTGTCATGGTTACTTACTTACATTTTGCCAAGCGAACGCTGACATGGTTACTTTCATTTTGTTTCGTTTTAGTAAATACTACACATTTTAATCTACCACATCCGCAAGGGATATAACTCTAATAGAATTTCCTGATTTAGGACACTTTGGTCGATCAATGTGAGCTTAATTTGTTCACAAAATCATCAAAATTTGAGTTGTTTTCTAAAGTCTTCAATCAGCTGATTCGTGTTTATAAGTGAAAAATGGCTAGCAGCAGTGAAGTTATCTATCGCTCCTAAACGTGAATTATTATTAATAGTAGAAAAACCTAGACACTATATTCTGAGAACTTTAAATGTAAACAGTGATCTTAGTGACTTAGTTTTAGTAGCACTGTTGGATTAAAATGTACCCCCACTTTGGGTAGGTGAGTACCAATTTTTATATTTTTTTTTTTTTTTAACGAAAATTTTGATTCTTAATTGCTTAAATTCTTATCCTTCAATTTCTTTTTCAAAACATTATTTCTGATTATGAATCTGTGTCCTTTTCCCTTCAGTTTGATGCCTAATAGACATGCCTACGACTTGTTATAGTGGAAATATGAAAAAATTTAGTGAAAAAAGTATTTTTCAGGAAGAAAAAATTATGGCAAAACACAAGTGACTGGGTAGAAAAAACGGACATTAAGAGTTAATGGATGCTTGCACAGAGTAAAAGGATCGAGATGGCAGAACAAACTCACTAACATAGAATTATGGAAAAGGACCAGTCAAATACCAGTGGATAAAGAGATACAGCGAAGATGATGGCGCAGGATAGGACACACATTGTAGAAGCCAACTGAGAGTATTACACAACAGGCCCTTTTCTGGAATCCCCAAGGAAAAAGAAAAAGAGGAAAACCAAAATATTCTTGAAGAAGACTGATGGGAGCAGAGATGAAGACATTGGGGAAGACAAGGGATGAACGTAAAAGAATGGCAAGAAACAGAACAACTTGGAAAGTGTTTGTTGAAGACCTATGCTCCACAGGGAGCTGAAAGGTAGAAGAAGAAGAATTTGAGAGTGGGTGTCTGAAAGGATTTAAAGCTGACTTTCCCAAAATATGATGAACCTGGTTTTCAATCATGATTCAAAATGATTTGTTTTATTTACAATTTTGTTTTTAATGGTGAAAAAAAACTTTGACCTTAGAACCAAGTGAGAAGTGTATTTGGGCATGCACCTTATTTTTCAGTCACATAAAAATCTCTTGTCAGATTCCATAATGGGATAATTACCAATATGGTCATTTTTTTCTTTTAGTTCAAATTAAGTTCAAGGATAAATTATTCAACATCATTACAGTCACTGGAGAGAGGAGTGCAAGACCACCACTTCTCATAGGCACATTTCTTTTTGTAGGACCATAGAGCGTTATCTCTCCCTAGATGCCTTTCCTTTCTAACCAAAGGTCAGTTAGCATGGTCATCTCTAGGACTTGTGTTTAGAGTGCTTGTGTTTGACATGAAAGGCAAATTGCGGACAAGAAGCAAAATGTGGATTCATCAGTAAACTTACCTTGACATCAAAGAAAGCAGATCCAAAAGTAGGCCACTGGTAAATCAGCTTGAGGAAACTTACTTTGGCATCATTAGAACTCGTCCCTGCATCTTTGTTGAAGGCTGATATGATGGCCTAATATAGTAATAGTAAGAAACATACAGAATTTAATGACCTCAAACAGAACTTAAAAGCAATGAATAAAACTTAATGACATTTAGACTTTAGAACTGATCGCCATCACTGCAGGTGAGACATTCTCATACATGCCCCTGTTCCAGCAACCAAGAAAATGTTCATCCTCATTGTTCATACTGTTCGACTAAATGTGTTGTGTTTTGAAAACAAAGGTGCACAGCTCATGAAGCACACTTCTGGGTCACTGTAATGGTCATTGCCAGCAGTGCAGTTTGCATGTGAATAATAGAATAGATCTTAAAAGCACTGAAGAGAGCTGTGTGGCACTGAATATTATAGCTGAGTGGCACTGAATAGAGCTGTGTGGCACTGAATAGAGCTGAGTGGCACTGAATATTATAGCTGAGTGGCACTGAATAGAGCTGTGTGGCACTGAACATTATAGCTGAGTGGCATTGAATAGAGCTGTGTGGCACTGAATAGAGATGAGTGGCACTGAATAGAGCTGAGTGGCACTGATAAACATCAGCAACTATGAATAAGACTTAATTACACTAATTAAGCTTAAAGGCAATGAAATGAACAATAAGCTATGATTTGACAGCAACTTAAAGCAGATTTATATCATTTGAAATTTTAACCTGCATCACGATGTTGAATATTGGCAAAAATAAACCTATAATCCTTTCCTCTTTTTAACATGTTGGCTAGAAATATATGTCACATAACATAAAATGACATACCTACTTTTACTTTCCTACGCATCTGTCATATTACAATATAGAAATAATGGTAAGTGACAGGGTCAATGCCCTGTGTGTATGTCCTAGATCACTGGGGGAATCTGTCTTGTGGTGATTATGTTACATGCCAGAAACAGGCAGGAGCCGCGATAGCTCAGTGGTTAGTGAACTGGACTACAAAGGACAAGAGGTAGGGTTTGATACCAACAGACGGCTTCCAGATTCACCCAGCCTTTAATGGGTACCAGATTTTTTTCTGGTAAAGTAAAGCGGCACGGGCGTAATACCAACCACATTACCCCAAAAATCATGTGCCGAAGGCCTGTAAAATTTATGGTCACTAACACCATATTCCCTATACTCCACTTAGCGTGACGGGGGTACTTTACTTTTTTTTATAGAAACAGGCAGGACCAGAGTAAGATGGACCAACAACATTGAAGGCATGCTACAAATCAATTAACAATGGTTGATACTGTCTCTTATTTTTATGCTGCATGGATCAGTGCACAAGAACTGATCAAGACCCTGCTCCACTTCCTTATGATAACTCTGGAAAGCGACTAACAAATCTATTCAAGGTAGTCTGCATTTAAGAGGGAAGGTAATCAGTACTCAAAAAATGTCATGTAGAGTTTGGATGTGTTGGGCCACGCAGGTTGCTGTAAACCAAAACACAACTATGTCTACTTAATGCTCTTTCAAAGGGGCTAACAAAGAGTAGTAATCATTGAGTAAACAGAAAAGAAGATATTAAGTAAAGTAAAGAGCCCCCGTCACGTCAAGTGGTGTATAGGGAATATGGTTTTAGTGACCATAATTTTTACAGACCTTCAGCACATGATTTTTGGGGTAATGTGGTCATTATTACACCCATACCACTTTACTTTCCCAGAAAAAAATCCGGTACTCATTTAAGGCTGGGTGAACCCGGAAGCCGTCAGCTGGGATTGAACCCTACCTCTTGTCCTTTAACCAAAGATAATATTACTCTATCTTATATTTCTTCTTAATGGTAGCCATGAACAGAAATGATAATCAGTGACAATATTATAGATTAAATAGTACAAATAGATGTGCACCTTTCAAATGAGCACCAAACATAGATCGACTGGACAGTAGGGTGCAAAACACAATACAATGTTTATAAGTGATTGAGGAAAAAAAACAAAATTTTTAAATGACTTACCCGCTTCCAGTCATCAGCTGACTGTGATTTTATTAAATCACTTGGGATAAGTCGATGCAGCATTTCTCTGTAACGCATACAGATAGGGAGTAAAATCAAAGTACAAAATGAGTAAAGGATCTATAAGTATGAGGGATCTATATGAGTGAAGGATCTATATGTGTGAGGGATCTATATAAGTGAGGGATCTATATAAGTGAGGGATCTATATGAGTGAAGGATCTATATGTGTGAAGGATATATATGTATGAGGGATCTATATGAGTGAAGGATCTATATGAGTGAAGGATCTATATGTGTGAAGGATCTATATGAGTGAAGGATCTATATGAGTGAAGGATCTATATGAGTGAAGGATCTATATGTGTGAAGGATCTATATGAGTGAAGGATCTATATGTGTAAAGGATCTATATGTGTGAGGGATCTATATGTGTGAAGGATCTATATGAGTGAAAGAGCTATATGAGTGAAGGATCTATATGTGTCAGGGATCTATATGTGTGAGGGATCTATATGAGTGAAGATCTATATGTGTGATGGATCTATATGTATGAAGGATCTATTTGTGTGAAGGATCTATATGTGTGAAGGATCTATATGTGTCAGGGATCTATATATGTGAGGGATCTATATGAGTGAAGATCTATATGTGTGAAGGATATATATGTGTGAAGGATCTGTATGAGCGAAGGATCTATATGTGTGAATGATCTATATGTGTGAAGGATCTATATGTGTGAAGGATCTATATGAGTGAAGGATCTATATGTGTGAATGATCTATATGTGTGAAGGATCTATTTGTGTGAAGGATCTATTTGTGTGAAGGATCTACATGTGTGAAGGATATATATGTGTGAGGGATCTATATGAGTGAAGATCTATATGTGTGAAGGATCTATATGTGTGAAGGATCTATACAAGTTAAGGATCTATGTGAGTGAAAGATGTATAATTAAAGAATCTCTCTCTCTCTCTCTCTCTCTCTCTATATATATATATATATATATATATATATATATATATATGAATGAAAGATATATTGTTGAAGAATCTATATGAGCAGAGAATCAGTATAAGTGAAGGATATATAGGTGAAGAATCTACAAGAGTAATGATCTACACGAGTAAAGGATCTATATGATAAAAGATCTATATGAGTAAATGATTGCTTTACAGTTTTCAAAACAAATGGATCACAGAAAAAATATTTCTACTGATTCAAATTATTCATCGAACAAATAAAGTAATGGGTTTCTGGATTCTGTGTGCCTATGACACCTGACAGCACATGTGCTCTGAGTGATTAGTGACTCATAGCTGACCAATGTTGAAACCAGTGAGCCAGAACTAATCAAGATCTACTCCATTTTCCCATGGTTGGAACTAGACTGGAAACATATACTCAGCCTAGTCAAGTGAGTACGGTTAAAGAGGAAAGGCAAACCCAGGACTCAAAAATTCTGTGCTGAAGTCCGATATGCTGGGTCGAAATGTGCAGATATTTCAGTTTGCTATGAACCACATGACATGTGCAATATTAAGGTTTGATGACAAAGATGAATAATCATGACATGAAAAAAAAAATAAAATGAAAAAAGAAAGTGGATTGGGTTAAAGTATGGAATGTGCCATCTTGTTGAACTGTTGTTGGGAGCTATGAAGGCTAACTCAGTCCTTCCAAAAAAACCACTGTCTTGGGGTGTTTGCATTAAGGTGAGTGGCTTAGCTGGCTGATGGTGATATACTGCTAAACAATCATCAAGGTGCAGATGGGGGACTAGTTGGTCTCGAGGCAAGACGCCAGCCTCGAGACAGAGAGGTTGTGGGTTCAAATCTTGGCTGCACCAGTTAGGACTTTTATTTATGATTTCTCTCTACGGCAACCACCCCTGGTCTCAGCAGCAAGGCCCTGCTTGAAATGTCAATTACTCATGGACAGAAAAAATATGAGTACTTTTGAAGATGGAGTTATCTACCTGTGTGGCGAGGGACCCCTGTGCATATGGCCACCAGGGAAAAATGGATTAGTTAGCAAAAATTCAGTTCATAGCCTCTAGGGACTTTGTCAGAGGTACAAGCTGGCAAATGAAAAAAAAAAAAAGGGACAGATACTTTAACTTTAGAAACCATAGCACTCTGAAACCATAGCAACAATTATTGCATCAAAAGACAAATTCTACAAAATTTGACATTTTACTGTGTTCAAAATCACACAACGTGGAACCACTCAAAATGAAATCACACAACATGGGACCACTCAAAATGAAATCACACAACATGGAACCACTCATAATGAAATCAGGAACCACTCAAAATGAAATCACACAACGTGGAACCACTCAAAATGAAATCACACAACATGGAACCACTCAACTTACGGTATTTTAGCCAGATTGTTCTTGTCATCCCCATGCAGGACCCTGTAGATAAGAGCCCCAAGATGTGAAGCCTCATCTTTGGTGCATCTGTGGTAGCCCCGAAGGTATTTTGGCAGTTCCTAGTTATTATAAAAATGTCACATAGCAGTTTTTCAGTCATATACTTATATAGAGTTAGTAATAAATAATAAATAGCAGTTTATCAGTCATATTCTTGTATAGAGTTAGTAATAAATAATACATGGCAGTTTTACAGCTATATACTGTATATATTTATTACAAGTTAGTAACAAATAATACATTTACAGTATTTCATAAAGAATTGTTATGGTTCAGTTTTACAGAAAGTTAGAAAGAGAATTTATAATTTACTTTTACAGTATTGAGAAAGAAATGTTATGATTTACTTTTATATAGTTGTTACGGCTCAATCTTACAGTTATATCTATCTATATATTGTTTTTTGAGCCAGATTTAGCACACATGGCAGAAATTCTAGACTATCCATGACCGACAACCATTGCTGTCATCGGACTTTTGAACAAGACACTCATTGTATTTTGCCGTGTGGTTTTGCTTAGAGGAAACTTCTCAACCTCAGCATAGGAACTGATATATGTTGTTGTTGCCTTTTGCCTTGGTGCTTCTTTAGGTTGGCCTCTTTTTCCTTTTGCCTGCTGTTTCTGCCTTTATATGTGCTCATATTAAATTAGAAATAATAACGATTTCATTGAAGTAATGGAGACTGGATAGGCAAACAAGGTTTTATCAGTGTAAAACATCCTGTAAGGTAAAGGTAAAGTACAAGTCTTGGATCAGCATCTTAGCACACAAGTTTTCACCCATATATGCTTGGCTGCCTGTCCAGAAGAGTTTGGAGACTCCTAGATAGTGCCACTTCAAGCATCAAAGCTCACGATGCGAGGCAGCTTTCCTCACCTTCCCAGAGTAATACCCCGGTACCAATTTCTGCCAGCGCTGGGTCGACTGTGAGGGTATTTTTTTTCCCAACCACAAGTACAATTCACACTGCTTCCAGCAGGAATCACACACAGGTTGTCCGAATGTCAGTAACTGAGTCAGGTGGTTTTCCCAACTAGGCTACAGAGGCCCAAAAAAAACAAAAATACTGTTTCCGATACAATACAGACCTATGTGTCTATGTCATGACATCAATGATTTGTTTCAAACTCAAAATTCACAAATTCAGTCTATGGCAGTGGACAACAAAATGCTGGACTTGTTAAGATGTTGAAACAAAAGTGATGACTAGAATTACAGAAAGTGTGCATGATGTTCAAGAAAAAAAATAGTGGTTAGCACTGGAGAAAATGGGAGCTGCGATAGCTCAGTGGTTAGTGAACTGGACTACAAAGTGCAAGAGGTAAGGTTCAATCCCAACCGACGGCTTCCGGTTTACCCAACCTTTAATGGGTACCGGACTTCTTTTCTGGGAAAGTAAAGCGGCACAGGCATAATATCGACCACATTACCAGAAAAATCATGTGCTGAAGGTCTGTAAAATTTATGGTCACTAACACCATATTCCCTATATGCCACTTGGCGTGACGGGTGTACTTTAACTGGAGAAAATGTTCTTGATGTTCCAAGAAGGAATAGTGGCTAGTACTAGAGGTAACATACATGACAAATCCAGAGCTTTGGTAATTTACATGACAAATCCAGAGCTTAATAAAAAGTCCTTCTGAGTTTGTAGCATTCATTTGGATAGTTTGGCAAAGTACAAAACCATAAATACCATCTCATCAAATGTTCGTCACTCAACATTCTAGAGTTGCAGCAGTTTCCAAAGGATCTTCAATGTTGTATATTATTTGTATTCTATATATTTATTGTTGAGCCAAAGATGGCACATAGGGCAGAACCACAATCTCAAAAACAGAAAACTTGCGTGCCAAAATGGCACATATTGCAGAGAGCACTGCTTTATTTGTTTTCACAGATACATTAAAAGGTACACCATGTTAGTGTGTTTCACTGCCTTGCATAGGATAAAATATGCCACATATACAAAGATCCAAGAACTGGCAAATGAAAAAAACATAAACAATTTGGATAAAAACATAAACAATTTGGATAAAAACAACATATATACCCTTAGATGGTATAAGAGTTTGGTTACCTGGTGGTAATGGAAAATAACGTCTGCCTGGTAGTCAGTACCAGGTATAGTTTTTATCCACAGCTTCTTCATGAAGAACACTTGATAAGTAAATGTAGGAGGAGCACCTGGTAATGAAAAGTGAAAGGTATAAGGTTGAGAGTATGAGGAAATGTGAAAGGTATAAGTAGGTTGAGAGTATGAGGAAATGTTAAAGGTATAAAGTAGGTTGAGAGTATGAAGAAATGTGAAAGGTAAAAGTAGGTTGAGAGTATGAAGAAATGTGAAAGGTATAAGCAGGTTGAGAGTATGAGGAAATGTGAAAGGTGTAAGTAGGTTGAGAGTATGAAGAAATGTGAAAGGTATAAGTAGGTTGAGAGTATGAAGAAATGTGAAAGGTATAAGTAGGTTGAGAGTATGAAGAAATGTGAAAGTTATAAGTAGGTTGAGAGTATGAGGAAATGTGAAAGGTAAAAGTAGGTTGAGAGTATGAGGAAATGTGAAAGGTATAAGTAGGTTGAGAGTATGAGGAAATGTGAAAGGTAAAAGTAGGTTGAGAGTATGAGGAAATATGAAAGGTATAAAGTAGGTTGAGAGTATGAGGAAATGTGAAAGGTAAAAGTAGGTTGAGAGTATGAGGAAATGTGAAAGGTATAAGTAGGTTGAGAGTATGAGGAAATGTGAAAGGTAAAAGTAGGTTGAGAGTATGAGGAAATGTGAAAGTTATAAGTAGGTTGAGAGTATGAGGAAATGTGAAAGGTATAAGTAGGTTGAGAATATGAGGAAATGTGAAAGGTAAAAGTAGGTTGAGAGTATGAGGAAATGTGAAAGGTAAAAGTAGGTTGAGAGTATGAGGAAATGTGAAAGGTAAAAGTAGGTTGAGAGTATGAGGAAATGTGAAAGGTATAAGTAGGTTGAGAGTATGAGGAAATGTGAAAGGTATAAAGTAGGTTGAGAGTACGAAGAAATGTAATGTGAAAGGTATAAGTAACTTCAGAGTAAGAGTAAATAAATGTGAAAGACATAAGAAGGGAGTACAAGGGAATAAAATGTGAAAGATATAAGTAGGAAGAATGAGGGAATAAAATGTGAAAGATATAAGTAGAGAGTACAAGGGTATAAAATGTGAAAGATATAAGTAGGAAGAATGAGGGAATAAAATATGAAAGATATAAGTAGGAAGAATGAGGGAATAAAATGTGAAAGATATAAGTAGAGAGTACAAGGGTATAAAATGTGAAAGATATAAGTAGAGAGTACGAGGGTATAAAATGTGAAAGGTATAAGAAGGGAGTACAAGGGTATAAAATGTGAAAGGTATAAGAAGGGAGTACAAGGGTATAAAATGTGAAACGTATAAGTAGAGAGTACGAGGGTATAAAATGTGAAAGGTATAAGAAGGGAGTATGAGGGTATAAAATGTGAAAGGTATAAGAAGGGAGTATGAGGGTATAAAATGTGAAAGGTATAAGAAGGGAGTACAAGGGTATAAAATGTGAAAGGTATAAGAAGGGAGTATGAGGGTATAAAATGTGAAAGGTATAAGAAGGGAGTACGAGGGTATAAAATGTGAAAGGTATAAGAAGGGAGTACAAGGGTATAAGACACAGAGAGACAATGAGAAGAACATTGACGAGAGAAGCAAGAGCAGCAGGAATTGGCTCCCTCAATGAGATAGAGCTGCTTGCACAGAACAGAGACAAATGGCGAGATTTGATAAAATATCTTTAAAATAATTGAAAACTGCTAGAACAAAAATTCAGATAAGAGGAGTATCTTGGTCTACGCCCTATGGACCGGCTACGGCTCGAAAGGTCAATAGATAGATAGATAGACAAGGGTATAAAATGTGAAAGGACGTAGCCGATATACAGTTTTAAAAAAAAAATATTACATGTGGATAAATTTGAAGGAGAAAAAATAAGCGGAGTTTCACAAAAATGGTCTTACTCGTATCAATTGGACATATGGCCATATTAACAGAAAAACACTTTAAAAAAGTATACTGCATACAAGTTACCCTTATTATATGGAAGGTATGCAGAGAGTTCAAATGGACATATTCTACATTTTATCTAACAATTTAAAAGACACATACCATCTTTGGCTGGTCTGGCCTTGCGGATCCAGTCTGTGAGATGCCTCACAAAGTCAAAGAAGAAATCTCCTTCTGGAACGCTGATCACTAAATGACAAACAAAATCTGAGATAAAACATTTACTTAAAATATAAATAAGTGCGAGGATTACCTCATTCAAACATTTATTTATTTAACTGTGGTTCCAGACGAACCACAAAACTAATATCAGCAGGGCTGAAACTAAGAATGGCAAAATGTTACATCTTCTCAATATTCCTGTATGGTGCAGAAACATGGACATTAGACAAGAAAACAAAACAGAAAATTGAAGCCTTTGAAATAGAAAAAGCCTCTGAAAATAAAAAGAGAACTACTAAATACAATTAAGACAAGACAAATGAAATTTTCGGGGCATGTTAAAAGACACAACAGCCTACTAAAAGTAATATTGGAAGGAAAAATACAAAGTAAAAGAGGCAAAGACAGACCAAGACTAACATGGACGAGTAACATCAAAAGATGGTCAAGTCAATCTATGACAGCCTGCACCATCAAAGCAAGAAACAGAGTAGAATGGCGATCCATGGTAGCCAACCTTCATTGCGGAGAAGGCACACGATGATGATGATGATGATGGTTCCAGATGAGATTGTTGGTCTGAAAATAACTTTCTCAAAACTGTGAACTATGTCTTGACATCAAGTTTCAATTTCTTTATAAATTATGTTACTACTAAAATATGTTACATTTTATATATATTTATGCACACACACTCTTATGGGTGTCAGACATGTAATGGCAGGGTGACAGACTTGCCTGTTCAGCTGATGTTGAGTGCAGAAGGTCAGTGGACCCACACTAATTTCTGAATGCCCTGAGGGACATTGGACAAAAAAATTACTAAAAAAATTATCTTGAATCCGCAATCATAAAACAGAAAGCAGGAGGGTCATGTGAAGGTGGGAGATGCCAGAAGGGATTCCTATGCTGTAATTCAAAGAGGGCTTGTCAATCAACACAACACAAGTATCATTTGCTACACGTTGAGGGATATACTTTAGAAGAGATCTGAGTGCTTATGGACTTGTCCAATGCACATTGAGGATGACTTGTCTACTAAACTAAACTAATCTGTATTATGACATAAAGTTATTTATAAGATTGCATATATCTGTGTCTTTATATTGGCAACTCAACTCAGCACAGAGCATATATGCCTCTGATGTCTTGACAGACAATTTTAAACAATCAGTAGGTGTCAGCATATCTTGTCTGGTGTATCTTTTAACAAACAACATCTCCTGTGGCTGAAGCTGTTAATTTTAGATTCACAGTTTGATCACCAAGGAAACAAGATGTGGTTGTACTTTTATGAGTGCTTCTAGGCCTCTTTTCTTTTCTTTTTTGGCACTTGTCCTCTGATCTTTTTCAACATCCTTTTGAAAATAATTGCACATATCTTTATATCTGCTCTCTATGTGACATAATAATCTGTTGACAGATTCACCCAATCTCTTTAATTGATGGAGAAATCCTTCATGGTTGCTTTACAAACATTTTTTTATCTATTTTTATCTTATCATAGATCTCTTACCATCGTAAGCTATCCATAGAGTAACTGTCCAGATGATAGGGATGCTTTGTTGTCCATCATTCTATAGGGATGCTTTGTTGTCCATCATTCTATATGGATGCTTTGTTGTCCATCATTCTATAGGGATGCTTTGTTGTCCATCATTCTATAGGGATGCTTTGTTGTCCATCATTCTATAGGGATGCTTTGTTGTCCATCATTCTATAGGGATGCTTTGTTGTCCATCATTCTATAGGGATGCTTTGTTGTCCATCATTCTATATGGATGCTTTGTTGTCCATCATTCTATATGGATGCTTTGTTGTCCATCATTCTATAGGGATGCTTTGTTGTCCATCATTCTATATGGATGCTTTGTTGTCCATCATTCTATAGGGATGCTTTGTTGTCCATCATTCTATATGGATGCTTTGTTGTCCATCATTCTATAGGGATGTTTTGTTGTCCATCATTCTATAGGGATGTTTTATTGTCCATCATTCTATATGGATGCTTTGTTGTCCATCATTCTATAGGGATGTTTTGTTGTCCATCATTCTAAAGGGATGCTTTGCTGTCCATCATTCTATATGGATGTTTTGTTGTCCATCATTCTATATGGATGTTTTTGTCCATCATTCTATAGGGATGCTTTGCTGTCGATCATTCTATAGGGATGTTTTATTGTCCATCATTCTATATTTTTGCTTTGTTGTCCATCATTCTATATGGATGCTGTGTTGTCCATCATTCTATATGGATGCTTTGTTGACCATCATTCTATATGGATGTTTTGTTGTCCATCATTCTATATGGATGTTTTGTTGTCCATCATTCTATAGGGATGCTTTGCTGTCCATCATTGAATATGGATGTTTTACTGTCCATCTTCTTTATGGATGTTTAGTTGTCCACATTCTAACAGGACCCAACTGCCTTAGTCTTTGGCTTCATAACATTGTCTTCATGAATATAAGATTTGTGCATTGTTTAGGATGCTAGTAAATCTGTTTGTTGTTAGGATCATCATCACTGTACACTGGGTGAATCCATAGGTGCTCTGATATATGCTATTGCAACCTTCCCAATTTGGGTACTTATTACCTCTTTTACAGAAGTGATGAATGTGGATCCTAAGTAGAAGGACTGTGAAACAGTTGAAAGGTGTTAAATAAATCACCAGAAAGCATATGGACATGTGAAGCAGTTATTGCTCACACATTCTTATCAACTAATCTGGGTTGAATTTTTACATTTTCCTTAATTTCCAAGCTTGATCTTGTTGACCTACATTTACCAGAAATCTTGACAAAAAGACCAACATTTATCAAAAATCTTGACAAACAGACCAACCTTTATCAGAAATCTTGACAAATAGATCAACATTTATCAGAAATCTTGACAAACAGACCAACCTTTATCAGAAATCTTGACAAACAGATCAACATTTATCAGAAATCTTGACAAACAGACCTACATTTATCAGAAATCTTGACAAACAGACCTACATTTATCAGAAATCTTGACAAACAGACCCACATTTACCAGAAATCTTGACAAACAGACCTACCTTTATCAGAAATCTTGACAAATAGACTAAACCCTTCAGCAGACTTCAGCCCAAGCTTGTTGGCAATGTTCTGGCAAAAATCTTTAGCTCTAGTGCTGGACTCAACTTCAAAACCCTGAGAAACAAATTGTCAGTATCAAGTATGAATGTAAACAATCATACTCTTTTAACAAATACATATAACAGTACCTTTTAACAATTATAACTACACTTACAGCATTTATAGGTGAAGATGACCTGAAAGTATTACATTCCTCTCATACTTGAGAATATTTTATATGAGTGGTCCTAGATTGAACTCCAATGTGGTCCATGCCCACCTCCCTGGAAGAGAAACTATTATGGGGCAATCGATTCGCTTAAACAGACAGCTGACTTCATGAGAGAGTCTGGAATCCTACTCTGATTGAGTCTTGATCGCAGCGAGACAGAGAGAGAGAGACTGAGAGAGAGATTGAACCCCAACATAAAAATGTGAATTTTCTCTCAAAAATTGAATGTTTTTATTAGTGACAACTTTGTAGATTCATGATTAGTAGAGAAAACTTCAAAAATTGACAAATTTGGAATTTTCTGGTATGAAATATTTAATATTTAACAACATATGTTATTAAACATTTCACTTTAACTTGCTAAATTTATGGAATAAGTGAAGCAACAAAAATATCACTGACAGTTGTGATATAATTTTAATTTTTTGAAAAAGTAAAAGTATTAGTCGGATTAAAGTATATTGAAGTATGCTATATCATAAAGGTGAACAATTTCTTAACCTATGACCCCCCAAAACAATGTAGAATGTTGTTTGTTATTTATATTGTAGATGTAGAGCAATGTTATTAAAACAATGTAGAATATTGTCTGTTATTTATATTGTAGATGTAGAGCAATGTTATTAAAACAATGTAGAATATTGTCTGTTATTTATATTGTAGATGTAGATCAATGTTATCAAAACAATGTAGAATATTGTCTGTTATTTATATTGTAGGTGTAAATCAATGTTATCAAAACAATGTAGATTAGAAAATATTAAAATTCTGGAGGAATGAAAGGAACTGCACACCAAAAATTGAGTTAATGAGTGCTGATGACAATTTTGAGAAGATCGGAGCACTTAGGGATGTACCCGAAATGCAATGATGATGATCCTAACATAACATAACAAGGTAGATGTAATCTAAGACCCTATCCACAAACAATGTACACATGAACACCTGCCTGTCTGATCCCTTAGGATCCCTTGTGGTATTAACTTGATAAATTGTTCGAAAATGTTCTCCATTCTTCCTTGTTTTATGTCAGTTTTTTTATTTATTTAAGTGTTTTTCTTATTCAAACTTCGATGCCATATTCTATCCTATACTATCCTGTCTATCCAAGGAACCAGTTTCATTGAAGTCAGAAATTTCCCATATCCACAGCACCACTTGTCACAGCACTTCCCAAAATATGTCTGTAAATTCTGTTGACAAGGATGCCCTGATGACTTTCTACTCTACTGCATAGGTGATGATTCCAACCTCCTTAGTTGCCTTTTTCAACATGCATGGCAGGTAACATCATCATCATTATCATCATCGAGTGCCGTCTCCGCAACGAAGATTGGCTATCATGGATCACCATTCCACTCTGTTTCTTGCTTTGATGGTGCAGGTTGTCATAGATTGACTTGTCCATCTTTTGATGTTACTCGTCCATGTTAGTCTTGGTCTGTCTCTGCCTTTTTTACCTTGTATTTTCCCTTCCAATATTACTTTTAGTAGGTTGTTGTGCCTTTTAACGTGCCCCTAAAATTTCATTTGTCTTCTTTTAATTGTGTTCAGCAGTTCTCTTTTTATTTTTAGTTGTTTTAAAACTTCACCGTCTGTTTTCTTTTCTTTCCATCCAATTCTACCTATTCTTCTATATATCCACATTTCAAAGGCATCAATTTTCTGTTCTGTTTTCATGTCTAATGTCCATGTTTCTGCACCATACAGGAATATTGAGAAGATATAACATTTTGCTATTCTTAGTTTCAGCCCTACTGTTGTTTTGTTGTTAGTATATTTTTCATGGCATTAAAATTACTTTTTGCCAAACCTATTCTTTTGTTTATTTCAATTTTACATTTTCCATCATTGGTTATAGTATGCCCAAGGTAGTTGTAGCTCTGAACTGTCTCCAGATGTATTCCTTCAACTGTGATATTTACTTGTAGGTCTTGAGAATTTTCTTTGTTTATGATCATAGTTTTAGTCTTTTTGATATTCATATCTAGTCCATATTTTTTGCTTGTTATGTTTATCACATTAAGCAATTGTTGTAGGTCTTTAGGATTTTCTGCTAGTAGAACAGTATCATCAGCATATCTCAGGTTATTGATTATCTTTCCATTAATGTTTAGGCCTGGCATCTCTGAGATTTAAAGATTTGCTCAGTGCATAGATTGAACAAGCTTGGTGATAGGATGCATCCTTGTCTTACTCCTCTTTTTATATCCATGGGTGTAGAGTTCTCCTTGTTATATTTTATTATTGCTGTTTGCTCCCAGTACAAATTACATATTAGTCATATGTCTGTGTTGTCCAGATTTATATCCTTTAGGCAGTCTATAAGTTGATTATGGTGTATTCTATCGAAAGCTTTGGTGTAGTCTATGAAGCAGGCATATATTGGTTTGTTTACTTCTATGTATTTTTCAATCAATGTTCTCATGCTAAATATGGCTTCTTTTGTACCACTGTTTTTCCTGAATCCAAATTGTTGCTCATCTAATTCAGTATTGATTTTATTCTGAATCCTTCCCTGTATAACTTTTAGTAAAATTTTTGTTACCTGGCTCATTGGGCCTATTGTTCTGAAATCACTGCATTCAACTGCACCATTCTTTTTAGGCAATGCAATGAAAGTTGATGTTTTTAGTTCATTTGATATGTATCCTGTATGGTATATGTCATTGCATATGTCTGAAACCACTTCAATGCCAAATTCTTCTATAGCCTGTATCATCTCTATCTGTATATTGTCAGGTTCTGCTGCCTTTCCCTTTTTCATTGTTTTTATAGCTTTTTCTACTTCAGATTTCAGGATTTTATAGTTGTATGTACATTTTATGAATGGCTTTTTGTCCCTTTCATCATGAAATAATTCTGTTATATATTCCTGCCATCTATCTATTATATCTTTGTTGTCTATTAGCATTCTTCCCTCTTTGTTTGCAATACATCTGCTTCCTGCAGCTTTTTGTCTTTATTAGTCATTCTCTTTATTTCTGTGTGCATCTCTCTTAAGTTTTGTTTACTTTCCATAGTTTCGACTTCTAGACATCTTTGGTTGAGCCAGTCTTCTTTTACCTTTTTGCACATTCTCTGTATTTCATTGTCAATATCCTTGTATCTGGCAGTGTTTTTCGCTTGTCTTCTTTCTTCAGTTATCCATATCTTCAGATTTTGTCAGTTATCCATTTTTGTTTTTTGTTACTTTCCTTTTTGGGTAAGGTGTTGCAGGATTCTTGCATGCTGTTTTTTTATGCATTGTCATTTTGTTGTGACTTTCTCCTCAGGATTTTCTCTTCTGTACTGCTCAATCCCCTCTTCTAGGAGCTTCTGATATGTGTTCTTTACTTGTACAGTATAAGTTTCTTTTACATCTTTCTGATTTAACACTGTTTTATCTATTGGTGTTGCTGAACCATTCTCTGTAAAATAATTGTGGACAGGTGGCAACATCCTGATATATCTGTACCATCATTAAAAATAAACAGACACTGGTATCAAGCAGAAAAGCCTTTAGTGAGACAAGACAAACTGTGATTGTGATGTTTTGGTCAAGCCTTTGTCAGGCTATTATAATCTATTTTTTTTTAACCAATGGCTTATAGCACATGAACCAACACAAATAATTCCTTACTTCATCTGTGTCATCAGGAAAGTAAACCTTGTGCAGGATCTGTGTTGTCTTGTGCTGGATGGCTTCCACTTCCACTTGATGTGGTGGATACTTCCGCACACCATTTCTAAAATATTTGTTGATAACAACTATTACTGCTGAACATAAGCACAATATAAGATACATCAAATATTAAATGCTACACGGGACCGTAAGTAGAGCTGCAGAGAACACGTAAAATAAACACAAAATTGTATCAAGCAGCTTATCTAGTAGAGAGATGAGACAAACTTAGACGTTTTGGCAACAGCCTTCATCAGGTACAAAACAAATATTCATTTTGCAGCTGATAAAGGTTTTAGAATAAAAATTTAGATAAGAGAAAGAGTATCGGGGTCTATGCCCTATGGGCCGGCTACGGCTCGAAAGGTCAATAGATAGATAGATACAAATTTATGTTTATTTTATATATTACTACTGAAGCAGATGAGCATCCTCACAACAAAGACATGATGCTATTTACAAGCTAATTAACTAACACTGTTCATATTGGAAACACAAACTCTTTATACCAATATCAATATATTACAATGACCTTCAAGAGCAACTAGATTCAAGGAGAAGCTCATTTTTCTGTATAATTTAATGAGGATAGGGAACTTTCCATGAACCAGAAACGAAAAAAAACATAATGAAACTTAAAATAATCATGAAACTGTCATCATCATCATCATCAATATTTCAACTTCTAAAGAAAAGGTTTTCAATAAACTCTATAGAGGTTTATAACAGGAGGAAGTCTGAACATCAGAAGTGAACCACATCACGAATGTGTTTTAGCCCATTTTGAGCTGTAGCTTTTAATATGAATCTTCTTGAAGACAATATTGCTGCAACATCACATCATCAAGTTGCGTGTTCTTTTCAAAATGATGCTCTCATTACAGCCTATTGGATAGAATTTCTGTCTCTAGCAAGATCTCCCACTTCTGTTTTCATGTTTTTTTTTATGTCTTGAAACCATCTTCTTCTGCCCCAGTCTCATCTTCCTGGAATCGTGGCTTTCATTATTGTTCTTTCCAACCCGCTGTGTCTTTTGATATATCCGCAGTATTTTAATTTCCAGTGTAAGGTATTGTTTATAAGCCAGTTCTTTTCAATGTTTAGATCTTTTAAATGTCTTTATTGTTCTTTTTCATTATGCAAGGTATTCTAAGGATTTTTCTGTAACACTCTGTTCTGAATGAATTAATTTCCTCTTCAATAATTGCAAGACTGTCCCTGATTCACAACCATATATTGCTATTTGGAAAAAAACCATGACCTAAGTAATTTTAATGTTGCTATCTAGTTAGTGAGGAAGTTCTCAAGGAGGCCAACACAAAAAGGGAGCTCTTAAAAAACATCAGAAAGAAGCAATCAACATTTTTTGGGCACATCATGAGAAGAGGAAAGTTGGAATACTTGGTTACAACTGGCAAAATAAAAGGAAAGAGAGATTGCGGGCGACAAAGAGAGAAAATACTGGATAGCTTGGTGTCATGGCATGGAAAACAGTCAACAACAGAACTGATACGATGCACTGTAGATAGAAGATTGTGGAGGGACATGATCACCTACGCCAACCGGTATGGCACATGATGATGATGATGATCTAGTTAGTACTGTGTCTTGTGTTCTTTATAGCATTTAATTTTTCTGTTGTTATTGCTAATCTTCTTTTAATCTCTGTATGACAGTCTCCATTATTACTTATAGATCCCAGATATTTATGGTTTGTTATCATTTTAATCTCCTCACTGCTGAAGATGACATCATTCTATACTTTTGTCAATTTTCAAATCATGAAAGGCTGATGGATTTTGTTGTTGCCCTACAAGTCATGTCTTTCTTTTCATGGGACTATGGTCAAAGAAATTCAGAAGAAGAAAGTCACTACATGGAAATAGAACCTAATCTGATATCACTGTGAGCCTACAAGACATGAGGATCTGAAGTTAAATCTTAAGATATGTCAAGTGTAGATTGATAGGCAACACGGCAGAAACCCTGCAGTGGTACAGGGTAAACATTACTAGCGCAACACACCAAGTTCATGATTGAAAACTGCAGCTCCCCATAATGCTTCATAACATATGTGGATAAAACAATATGAGACTGATGCAAATAAAACCAGTCTTCTTCTTTTCTTCCTCATTTGCATTTCAGTGGTCAAGGGGAGATATAATTTGTGGTCTTTCGCTCTTCTTTTGGCCAATGCTGCTGTTATGTCTCTTAGTGCTTCTAATATTCTGTCAATCCATCTTTTTCATGGTCGGCCTTGGGTCTGGTGTTCTTGTAATGTTTATTGACAGTTAAATTATGTTGTGTTTCGATCTTCCTGCCTTGTCACGTAGCCAAATCATTTTATCTATTGTTTCTTTATATATTCTATGACAAATTGGTATGTAAAATACAGTCCAATCTACAAAAAAAATCAGTGGTGAGGCATAATTAGAAGGTGTCTTTTTAAATCATACAGTAATGAATTTGGTCTAATTCATTTCAAGTGTTGTTTCTAATAGTGTTTCTTGACTTTTCTTTTATTTCTTTGCTACTTTTTTATTTTCAAGAAATGAAGATGTACTTACCTGAGACACTTTTGTAGCCTGTTATAGCTGTCACTAGCAATGCCAATGAACATGCGTGACCTTAAGAATGCAGTCAGCTCCTTCAGGAGGTTTGTGCTGGGTGGGAAACATCCAGTTATCAACCACATTAGTTCCCACCCCTTCTCTTCACTTATACTGAGGATGAGTAAACAAATTCAAAATAAATAAACTCATAATCAAAAATAAATTTAACATAAAAAAGAAACTCATAATAAAAAACAAATTCAACACCAAAAAGCAGATTCAACTTTAAAATATACCCATAATAAAAACAAATTTAACATCAAAAACAAAAATTCAACATACAAAAACTAACTCAATATAAAAAAAAAAAATCACCAATGAAAACATCTATTGTGTTTATTTTTAAGCTGCATATGTCGTAAAGTATTTTTTTCCCAAACAACACACCAGACATCTGAGAGATATTGTAGAGATGCTCCCAAAACAAATCACCTAAACGTCTACCTGTCTCACCTAAGGTTTGGTCAGTGTTTTAAAATGAAAGTGTACATCAGGTTCTAGGAAACACAAGTGAAATCTCAAAACCTCCACAATCATACAACATCCTGATAATCCTACTACTAACCTGTTTCTGTTATCTGTGAGCTGTTTCATGATCTGACAATAAATCTCATCTCGAAGGATCTCCTAAAAATAACAAGGCATTCACATTTGTACATATTTCTTTAATCCCACAAAGTGAGCACACTAACTATTCAACCACAGAGGCTCTATATATATAATAATAATGCTAAGTCCTAAAGGTCTCATAAATATTAAAATAAAAAAAAGTAAAGTACCCCCGTCACGCCAAGTGGCGGTGTATAGGGAATATGGTGTTAGTGATCATAAATTTTACAGACCTTCGGAACATGATTTTTGGGGTAATGTGGTCGGTATTACGCCCGTGCCGCTTTACTTTCCCAGAAAAAAATCTGGCACCCATTTAAGGCTGGGTGAACCCGGAAGCCATCGGTTGGGATCAAACCCTACCCCTTGTCCTTTGTATTCCAGTTCACTAACCACTGAGCTATCGTGGCTCCCTTTCTCATAAATATAAGGATGATCAATTCTAGTCATAATAAAAAAATATAGATTAACAGAATCTTAAGAAAATGCCTTATACAATTATATTTTAATAATAAATTATTATATATTCTTTTTTGGACAATACGGCAACAAACAAGAAAATCACTGGAGGCTATAGAAATGTGATTTTGTAGAAGAATGTTGTGAATACCATGGACAGCTAAGAAGAGTAATGAAAACGTTCTGAAAGAGGCCAAAGCAAAAAGAGAGCTAATTTCCAATAATAGGAAGAAACAATCATCATTTTTTGCCCATGTTATGAGAAGGGAACAGCTGAAATATATTGTAACAACTGGAAAAATTGAGGGACAAAGAGATAGAGGAAAGCAAAGAGAAAAGATAAACCAGACAACTTAAGAGAATGGCTTGGCAGAAGGTCAACAATAGAAATTATAAATAACTGTCAAGATCGAAAGTTGTGGAGAGACATGATCACCTATGACTTGATAGGTTCTTAATGATGATATTCTTCTTGTTAGTGTTCACCTATTAAATGGGTGGGTATGTGTTGTGTGGCAAGCTTATGGCAAAGCCACAATATATGTGTTGTGTGGCAAGCTTATGGCAAAGCCACAATATATGTGTTGTGTTTTGGCCTGGCACACCCGTCTTCAGAATGTTTTAACAATTGTTTGCCCTGGACAGCGGCCTACTCTTTTCAAATTTTAACTGTCAAGCAGTAGTGCACATGGGACCCCTTGTCTTTCACTGTTATACAAGAGGGCTAGACATCGAATCTCACTACCCAGAGAGTAGACATCTGATCCCACTACCCAGAGAGGGCTAGACATCGGATCTCACTACCCAGAGAGGGCTAGACATCAGATCTCACTACCCAGAGAGTAGACATCAGATCCCACTTCCCAGAGAGGGCTAGACATTGGATCTCACTACCCAGAGAGGGCTAGACATTGGATCTCACTACCCAGAGAGGGCTAGACACTGGATCTCACTACCCAGAGAGTAGACATCAGATCTCACCACCCAGAGAGGGCTAGACACTGGATCTCACTACCCAGAGAGTAGACATCAGATCTCACTACCCAGAGAGGGCTAGACACTGGATGTCACTACCCAGGGAGTAGACATCAGATCTCACTACCCAGAGAGGGCTAGACACTGGATCTCACTACCCAGAGAGTAGACATCAGATCTCACTACCCAGAGAGGGCTAGACACTGGATGTCACTACCCAGGGAGTAGACATCAGATCTCACTACCCAGAGAGGGCTAGACACTGGATGTCACTACCCAGGGAGTAGACATCAGATCTCACTACCCAGAGAGGGCTAGACACTGGATCTCACTACCCAGGGAGTAGACATCAGATCTCACTACCCAGAGAGGGCTAGACACTGGATCTCACTACCCAGAGAGTAGACATCAGATCTCACTACCCAGAGAGGGCTAGACACTGGATGTCACTACCCAGGGAGTAGACATCAGATCTCACTACCCAGAGAGGGCTAGACACTGGATGTCACTACCCAGGGAGTAGACATCAGATCTCACTACCCAGAGAGGGCTAGACACTGGATGTCACTACTCAGGGAGTAGACATCAGATCTCACTACCCAGAGAGTAGACATCAGATCTCACTACCCAGAGAGGGCTAGACACTGGATGTCACTACCCAGGGAGTAGACATCAGATCTCACTACCCAGAGAGTAGACATCAGATCTCACTACCCAGAGAGGGCTAGACACTGGATGTCACTACCCAGGGAGTAGACATCAGATCTCACTACCCAGAGAGGGCTAGACACTGGATGTCACTACCCAGGAGTAGACATCAGATCTCACTACCCAGAGAGGGCTAGACACTGGATGTCACTACCCAGGGAGTAGACATCAGATCTCACTACCCAGAGAGGGCTAGACACTGGATCTCACTACCCAGAGAGTAGACATCAGATCTCACTACCCAGAGAGGGCTAGACACTGGATGTCACTACCCAGGGAGTAGACATCAGATCTCACTACCCAGAGAGGGCTAGACACTGGATGTCACTACCCAGGGAGTAGACATCAGATCTCACTACCCAGAGAGGGCTAGACACTGGATGTCACTACTCAGGGAGTAGACATCAGATCTCACTACCCAGAGAGTAGACATCAGATCTCACTACCCAGAGAGGGCTAGACACTGGATGTCACTACCCAGGGAGTAGACATCAGATCTCACTACCCAGAGAGTAGACATCAGATCTCACTACCCAGAGAGGGCTAGACACTGGATGTCACTACCCAGGGAGTAGACATCAGATCTCACTACCCAGAGAGGGCTAGACACTGGATGTCACTACCCAGGGAGTAGACATCAGATCTCACTACCCAGAGAGTAGACATCAGATCTCACTACCCAGAGAGGGCTAGACACTGGATGTCACTACCCAGGGAGTAGACATCAGATCTCACTACCCAGAGAGGGCTAGACACTGGATGTCACTACCCAGGGAGTAGACATCAGATCTCACTACCCAGAGAGTAGACATCAGATCTCACTACCCAGAGAGGGCTAGACACTGGATGTCACTACCCAGGGAGTAGACATCAGATCTCACTACCCAGAGAGGGCTAGACACTGGATGTCACTACCCAGGGAGTAGACATCAGATCTCACTACCCAGAGAGGGCTAGACACTGGATGTCACTACCCAGGGAGTAGACATCAGATCTCACTACCCAGAGAGGGCTAGACACTGGATGTCACTACCCAGGGAGTAGACATCAGATCTCACTACCCAGAGAGGGCTAGACACTGGATGTCACTACCCAGGGAGTAGACATCAGATCTCACTACCCAGAGAGGGCTAGACACTGGATGTCACTACTCAGGGAGTAGACATCAGATCTCACTACCCAGAGAGTAGACATCAGATCTCACTACCCAGAGAGGGCTAGACACTGGATGTCACTACCCAGGGAGTAGACATCAGATCTCACTACCCAGAGAGTAGACATCAGATCTCACTACCCAGAGAGGGCTAGACACTGGATGTCACTACCCAGGGAGTAGACATCAGATCTCACTACCCAGAGAGGGCTAGACACTGGATGTCACTACCCAGGGAGTAGACATCAGATCTCACTACCCAGAGAGTAGACATCAGATCTCACTACCCAGAGAGGGCTAGACACTGGATGTCACTACCCAGGGAGTAGACATCAGATCTCACTACCCAGAGAGGGCTAGACACTGGATGTCACTACCCAGGGAGTAGACATCAGATCTCACTACCCAGAGAGTAGACATCAGATCTCACTACCCAGAGAGGGCTAGACACTGGATGTCACTACCCAGGGAGTAGACATCAGATCTCACTACCCAGAGAGGGCTAGACACTGGATGTCACTACCCAGGGAGTAGACATCAGATCTCACTACCCAGAGAGGGCTAGACACTGGATGTCACTACCCAGGGAGTAGACATCAGATCTCACTACCCAGAGAGGGCTAGACACTGGATGTCACTACCCAGGGAGTAGACATCAGATCTCACTACCCAGAGAGGGCTAGACACTGGATGTCACTACCCAGGGAGTAGACATCAGATCTCACTACCCAGAGAGGGCTAGACACTGGATGTCACTACTCAGGGAGTAGACATCAGATCTCACTACCCAGAGAGTAGACATCAGATCTCACTACCCAGAGAGGGCTAGACACTGGATCTCACTACCCAGGGAGTAGACATCAGATCTCACTACCCAGAGAGTAGACATCAGATCTCACTACCCAGAGAGGGCTAGACACTGGATGTCACTACCCAGGGAGTAGACATCAGATCTCACTACCCAGAGAGGGCTAGACACTGGATGTCACTACCCAGGGAGTAGACATCAGATCTCACTACCCAGAGAGTAGACATCAGATCTCACTACCCAGAGAGGGCTAGACACTGGATGTCACTACCCAGGGAGTAGACATCAGATCTCACTACCCAGAGAGGGCTAGACACTGGATGTCACTACCCAGGGAGTAGACATCAGATCTCACTACCCAGAGAGTAGACATCAGATCTCACTACCCAGAGAGGGCTAGACACTGGATGTCACTACCCAGGGAGTAGACATCAGATCTCACTACCCAGAGAGGGCTAGACACTGGATGTCACTACCCAGGGAGTAGACATCAGATCTCACTACCCAGAGACCAGGGAAGGGAAAGCCACGAAGAAACCAAGGATTCGAAGTGAAGAATTCTCAGTGCCTGTGGCAGGATTCAAACCCAGGACCTTCCAATCCAAGGCAGATATTTTACCTCTAGACCACTCAATTCCCCAAATGATTATATAATCACAAAGTAAAGAAATGCACTTCTACTTCATCTTCTATTCCCTAGCATCAAATCAATACAACAATCAGTGATCAAAATACTTTACTGAGCTCAGAAGACAAACATGTAACATGCAACTAAAATTTCTCTATTTTCTAAGTGTTTGACTCAGTTTTAAAAGACTAATTGCATAATTCTGACTTTAATTCATTTGAATATTACTATTCAACTCTAACATGTCTAAGCTTCTGCTATCAACTTTCCAAATCCATTCAAAATTGCATCTGACATTGATTCTTTTATTCTAACTGATTCTTGTCAAAGCTACTGCAGGATTTCTGTTCCTTCATTTTTCTGGTATTAAATTCCATCTTTATGCAAAATTACCTCCAAATGAATTACTTTAATTCTACAGTGGAGCCTGTGATACTCTACAGGTTTACACTGTAATCCTTATACTCTGGGGGCCTCGGTAGCCTAGTTGGGGAAACCACCCGACTGGGCTATCAACATTCGGACAACCCATGTTCGATTTCCACTGGAAGCAATTGAGTTGTACTTGTGGTTGGAAACGAAAAAAAAATCCACACTGTCAACCCAGCTGCTGGCAGAAATGGGTGCCAGGTTAGTACTCTGGGAAGGTGAGGAATACTGCTTCATATCTGGAGTTTTTATGCTTGAAGAGGCACTATCCAGAAGTCTCCGAACACTTCTGGATAGGTGGCCGAGCACATATGGGTGAAAGCATGCATGCTAAGATGCAGATTCAAGTCTTGTACTTTATCTTTATCTTTTACGCTACTCGTTCGATGGTGTATGTCACAAAGTTGCTAAATCTAGCTCATGCTATGTCATTCTGTATCAACCATTTTGCACTAATTTTTTGTTACATCTGCTTCTATATAAGTCTGCTTGGTAGCTCTTGTGCTGACTTTTGAATTTTTCATACTTTTGAATTTTTCATTTGTTAATGATTTGTCAGGCATTTTTTTTCTTGGTTATACCTTTTGAGCAGTTCTTGTTAAGTTCACTGATCTTACAATACAAAATTACATAGAACTTTATTCTATTCTATTTAAAATTACAATAAAGTTCGTTTGTTTTTCATTTTTATTTCATCTTCCTCTCAGCTTAATGACACCACACAGGGAGGAAGTCATAGTTCTCCACAATTGCTGTTAGTTCTTGTAGTTCTTTGTTATTTCTTAGTCCCATGGTTGAGCCTTCCCTAGTAATTGTTGTGCATAGTGATTCTCTTGGTCTGCCTTGTTTATTTAACCAGATGGTTTCCACATGAATGTCTGATGGGGAAGTCTTTCATCATTCATTCTCAGCACATGTCTTTACCAGTCAAGATTACTATGAGGTTCATTGGTTTATCTTAGGTTAATCTTATACAAAGAAAAACAATTATGAATCCTACCTTTGCAACAACAAAAAATGCACCTTACAATCACATTAAAACAACAGTAAACATTAAATCAGAAAAAAAAACTATGACATTCTAAATGTTGAAACACAAAAACAAATCATCATCATCAAGTACCATGCCTGCTGGTGTAGATGATCATGTCTCTTCACAACTTTCAATCTCAACAGTTATATATCATTTCTGTTGTTGACCTTCTGCAAGCCATTCTCTTAAGCTGTCTGGTATTTTTTCTCTTTACTTCCCTCTATCTCTTCGTCCCTCGATTTTTCCAGTTGTCACAATATATTCCAGCTGTTCTCTTCTCATTGCATAGCTAAAAAATGATGATTATTTCTTCCTAATATTGGAAATTAGCTCTATTTTTGTTTTATCCTCTTTCAGAATGTTTTCATTACACTTCTTAGCTGTCCATGGTATTGTGAACATTCTTCTGTAAAACAACATTTCTACAGCCTCCCCAGATTTTTTCTTGTCTGTTGTCCTATTGTCCATGATTCACATCCATATGTTTGGCTCTACATAACATTTAAGAACTCTTTTTCTTGTTTCTATTGTCAAAAATGGATTGCATAGTATCTTCCTCATATTTTGGAAAGCTGCTTTTGCCTGAGCCATTCTGCATCTCACCTCTTTTGTACATCTACCATCTGAGGTTAACAAAGTTCCTAGATATTTAAATTCATTTACCTGTTTTAATATTGTTCCACAAAAACAAATAAAATTCACATTTTCTTCATTTTAGAAAAGTTGTTTTAAGCAAATGTTAAAACAAAATAGAAAATAGTGGTTCAGCTTTGTACCTGATTGATTGGAGGTGTAAAAATTTTGTCTGTGAATTCATTAGCAACACGGCTCTTGCGGTCTGGGTGATCTCCCATATATTTCATGATATGTACAAATAGTTATGGACATTTAACATTCCATTATAGCTACTATACTATGAATGAAAATATTGAAACAGATACTATGGATAGAAAAGAATAGCATACTATGTGATGTTAGGGAGAAAATATATATATTCATGGACAATTATACAAATAATATTTGAACAATTTGCATCAGAAATTATTATTTCTTTAACTGCTAAATTATTTTACATTTCTCTACTGTTATAATCAAATTATCATTATTTAATTTATTCAGTTAAGTATGCAACTGATAAGAAACTGATACATGTATGCATATAAACTAATTACTTTCATGACTGATAATCCACAATATTAATTTTTATGTTAGAAGGCATTATCAAATAATTAAGTTTGGTCCTAAAAATAAAAATAAAAATCGTAGCAATCTTGCATTTTTAATTGGTAACCACAAAAAAATAATAAATAGATTAAATCTACAAACAGTTGAAGGAAAGGATATTCAAGAAACAACTGCATGCATCAGCACTTTGCTGCTCTTTGCCAATCAGCTTCTTCAACAGCGGCTGTTTCAACGGAGATTTAGAATGCTTCCACAATTCATCATTTCTCTTCCATCTCGGTCGATTCAATGTTCCGCTTAGTGTACGTTTTGGTGGAGCCCTATGTAATAAATAAACATGAAACTGAAACAATAATTAGTTAGTTGTATTGTTGGAATTCTATGTGTAACAGACATAGATGATGAGTAGTAGATTAATTATAACCGGTGGCAGCTGTTGTCAGCTTGCAGTAAAACCGATATTTGCAGCTTTTGGCTTAACACTTCCATCTTTGTGCAAGGCAATTTTTTAGACCACCTGCCTTCCCTCTTGATCCCTACTCACTTGGCCAGACTAGACTAGTTAGTCTGTTACTGGAGGCAATAAGAAGAGGTGGAGTAAGGTCTGGATAGTTCTGGTTCACTGATCATGGTGCAAGTCATGAGTCACTGGCAACCTCTGCTCTGTTGTGGAATCCAAAATTACATTGCATTTAAGATGGAAGTCATCTGAGTTCAAATCCAGGCTGCATCAGTTGGAGTTTTTATTTATGATTTCTCTCTGTGGCAACCATCCCTGGTCTCAGCAGCGAGGCCCAGCTTGAAACATCAATTACTCTTGAAAGAAAAAAAATATGAGTACCTCCGAAGATGGAGTTATCTGCCTGTGCGGCGAGGGACCCCTGTGCACATGGCTGCTAGGGAAAAATGGATTAACATGCAAAATCAAGTTCCTAATCTTTAGGGACTTTTTGTCAGAGGTAAAAGCTGGCGAATGAAAAAAAAAAAAATCATTATTTGAAAAACTCTTTTAACATGAAACTGACCTGAAATGATCAAACGAATATTGCTCCAGTGTATAAACAACAGACAACTGGTCACTGGGTATTTCCTCTTCTTGAGAAAACTGCTCAGATATTGTACCAGACTGAACAAAGAGATTCTGTAAGCACAAACAAACAATTGTACCAGACTGAACAAAGAGATTCTATAAGCAAAAACAAACAAAGACATTAACATCTTGAGATTTATTTCATTTTAACAATTTAATGTCCCCTCAGTGATGACTGTCATTCACAAGAGAGACTAGAATAAACTCATCTTTTGTCCCCTCAGTGATGATTGTCATTCACAAGAGAGACTAGAATAAACTCATCTTTTGTCCCCTCAGTGATGATTGTCATTCACAAGACAGACTAGAACAAACTCATCTTTTGTCCCCTCAGTGATGATTGTCATTCACAAGACAGACTAGAACAAACTCATCTTTTGTTCCCTCAGTGATGATTGTCATTCACAAGAGAGATTAGAACAAACTCATCTTTTGTCCCCTCAGTGATGACTGTCATTCACAAGAGAGACTAGAACAAACTCATCTTTTGTCCCCTCAGTGATGATTGTCACTCACAATAGAGACTCAAACAAACTCATCTTTTGTCCCATCAGTGATGACTATCATTCACAAGACAGACTAGAACAAACTCATCTTTTGTCTCCTCAGTGATGACTATCATTCACAAGACAGACTAGAACAAACTCATCTTTTGTCTCCTCAGTGATGACTATCATTCACAAGACAGACTAGAACAAACTCATCTTTTGTCTCCTCAGTGATGACTGTCACTCACAATAGAGACTCAAACAAACTCATCTTTTGTCTCCTCAGTGATGACTGTCACTCACAATAGAGACTCAAACAAACTCATCTTTTGTCTCCTCAGTGATGACTGTCACTCACAATAGAGACTCAAACAAACTCATCTTTTGTCTCCTCAGTGATGACTGTCACTCACAATAGAGACTCAAACAAACTCATCTTTTGTCTCCTCAGTGATGACTGTCACTCACAATAGAGACTCAAACAAACTCATCTTTTGTTCCCTCAGTGATGATTGTCATTCACAAGACAGACTAGAACAAACTCATCTTTTGTTCCCTCAGTGATGACTGTCACTCACAATAGAGACTCAAACAAACTCATCTTTTGTTCCCTCAGTGATGATTGTCATTCACAAGACAGACTAGAACAAACTCATCTTTTGTCCCCTCAGTGATGATTGTCACTCACAATAGAGACTCAAACAAACTCATCTTTTGTTCCCTCAGTGATGATTGTCATTCACAAGACAGACTAGAACAAACTCATCTTTTGTCTCCTCAGTGATGACTATCATTCACAAGACAGACTAGAACAAACTCATCTTTTGGTTCAAAAAGAGGAACTTGATTTAAATGTGACTATAAAGATATATATAATTAACATATATATTTTTTAAATAGGCATAAATTTAAAAAGAGAAATATTATCTGGGTATATGCCCTATGGGCCAGCCATGGCTCGAAAGGTCAATAGATGAATTGGATTGGATTGGTGGATGGGTGGTGGGAAGGATGGGTAGGTGGATGGATTGATGAATTGATAGATGGATGGATTGATTGATTGATGTCTTGATACCACCTTCTTCTTGGTCTGCCCCATATGTTCCAGCCAGGAATGATGCCTTGCTTTCCACAACACAAAACTCATCCCCTCTCTTATCTCTACACTCCCATACTACATTGAAATCTCTTCCTCTCTTATCTCTACACTCCCATACTACATTTAAATCTCTTCCTCTCTTATCTCTACACTCCCATACTACATTTAAATCTCTTCCTCTCTTATCTCTACACTCCCATACTACATTGAAATCTCTTCCTCTCTTATCTCTACACTCCCATACTACATTGAAATCTCTTCCTCTCTTATCTCTACACGCCCATACTACATTGAAATCTCTTCCTCTCTTATCTCTACACTCCCATACTACATTTAAATCTCTTCCTCTCTTGTCTCTACACTCCCATACTACATTTAAATCTCTTCCTCTCTTGTCTCTACACTCCCATACTACATTTAAATCTCTTCCTCTCTTGTCTCTACACTCCCATACTACATTTAAATCTCTTCCTCTCTTATCTCTACACTCCCATACTACATTTAAATCTCTTCCTCTCTTATCTCTACACTCCCATACTACATTGAAATCTCTTCCTCTCTTATCTCTACACTCCCATACTACATTGAAATCTCTTCCTCTCTTATCTCTACACTCCCATACTACATTGAAATCTCTTCCTCTCTTATCTCTACACTCCCATACTACATTGAAATCTCTTCCTCTCTTATCTCTACACTCCCATACTACATTGAAATCTCTTCCTCTCTTATCTCTACACTCCCATACTACATTGAAATCTCTTCCTCTCTTATCTCTACACTCCCATACTACATTGAAATCTCTTCCTCTCTTATCTCTACACTCCCATACTACATTGAAATCTCTTCCTCTCTTATCTCTACACTCCCATACTACATTTAAATCTCTTCCTCTCTTGTCTCTACACTCCCATACTACATTTAAATCTCTTCCTCTCTTGTCTCTACACTCCCATACTACATTTAAATCTCTTCCTCTCTTGTCTCTACACTCCCATACTACATTTAAATCTCTTCCTCTCTTGTCTCTACACTCTCAAACAAACAAAACCACTGACCAATATTTCTGTTGGAGGCTTGGTGATAGTCGGGAGAACATAAACACACTCAGCTGGGAAATCTCCCTTCTTCTTGGTATTGACGTTCTCACCAAAACACCAGCCAGAGTTCATGACAGTCTCCCCGCTGTTAACGGGGTCTAAAATAATTAGGTCACCCTTCTTAAATGTCAAAAATGATGACCCCTCTGAAACAAAAACAAATAATAAAAGTTAGTTAATTATCAGAAGTTGTTTCTGTTATCAAATGAGAAACAGATGACTTGTACATTATACACCACTGTTAGCTATAACAAAACGATTATGGATAGTTCTCAGTTTGTTAGTTTATGTGCTCAATAATTTATAATTAATAAACTCAAATACTCAATTTGTTGATCATTGTCATCAAAAACTAAACTCCCTGTTCAATGCACTCACTCTTAATTTATTAATAATTATTCTCAATAAACTAATTGATTGATTAATGCACTCAATAAACTCAATTTATTTTGTTGTCTTTATAGCTTTTCTTTTATGTTTTTAGTTCGTGCTAGCATCATCACAGTCGGGGCATTCCCAAATGTGTTTTGGTGCTCGTTCCAGCAACCACTGAAGTTACATATCTGTGTCTGTGTTGTTTGTTTGTTCCTGCTGAAGGCCTATTGAGCTGAAAGGTCATTCAAATTTGTTTCATCCATCAATTACGTAGAGCTTTAACCATTTAACCAAACCATTTTTCTATTTTTTTTTTCATTTTTCCTTCACATTCAGCTTAACTGCAGCTTAGCATATTTATGCATTTATTTGTAATTCTTTGCATTGACTTCCAACCATTGAAGTATTTGTCTACTGATTGTTCCTGTCCTGCATTGATTGAACGTGTTGTGTTCTTTGCCACTGAGGATGCTTTCCTGCTTTTACCTATCATGGCGTCGTGTTCCTCCATTCTTTTGACATGTGGATTATCTTTAGTTACCCCATCGCAATCCTGTGAGAAGTGTTTTTTTAAAGCCCTCGCAATGTCATACATGTCCAATATTAAGGTTTCCTGTGCAATGACAGGAACACCCCCCCCCCCCCCATACCAATCTGACAGCCATTTCATTGCCACATCAGGCACTCACTTCATAAACCCAATGTGTTGATTAATGTGCTCAATAGTGACATCTTTAATCTTACACTCATTTTGAGCGATAGACACAATCAGCAAAACTCCAAATTGAGAATAACATCAGCAGAATTTACAATTTTTCACATTTTTTTGTCAAAATTTCACAGATACTACTTAGAAACAAAATATTTTTTTTTAAATTAATAAAAAAGGTAAGGATTTCCTTCGTGCCACACCAAGGCAAACAGTGAATGTAGAGTTAGTGCCCCAATTTTTCAATGACCAATAGTCACCTCTCTGAAGATCAATGTTTAATGCAGGACCTGAAGGTACTAAAAGATTACAGTAAAATATAAAAGCTGTCTCTTATCTGTAGCTGTATGTTGTTAAGAATCTAGTAAAATAACACAGATGTATGTTACTCATATTTTAGTAGCCAAGACCTGAGTACAATAACATAGGTGTGTTACTCATATTTTAGTAGCCAAGACCTGAGTACAATAACATAGATGTGTTACTCATATTTTAGTAGCCAAGACCTGAGTACAATAACACAGATATCTGTTACTCATATTTTAGTAGCCAAGACCTGAGAACAATAGCATAGATGTATGTTACTCATATTGTAGCAGCCAAGACCTGAGTACAATAGCACAGATGTATGCTACTCATATTTTAGTAGCCAAGACCTGAGTACAATAACACATATGTCTGTTACTCATATTTTAGTAGGCTTGTTCATTTCAGTAAAGTAACCTATATATGATAATCTATAGCACATTCCAGTTGAGTTGATGAAGTTTGAATAACACTTTTGGTTAAAAAATGGACTATTTCACATCAATAAGTGTCAACATTGTCAAACTTTGAAACACTGATTCTCTTAAACCATCCAATAAATCCAATAAAATGTCATAAATACATAGTGATTAACCTAGAAAATTCAGCTTTGTCAAATGTCACAAACTGGGACTATTTCCATAGAATATTACATTGAAGAATGTGCAGATATAATATAGCAGACTCACCAGAAATGCAGCACTGTTTCTATTCTTACCACTATCATCAGGCATCATGTCTGTTGGCATAGGTGATCATGTCTCCCCACAACTTTTTATCTCTTCAGTTGCTTATCAATTCCTACAAAACCATTCTCTTAAATTATCTGAAATCTTGTTCTCGCTGTTTTCCCTTACTTCTTACTCCATCTATTTTTCCATACCGTCATCAAAATTACCGCTTCAAAATCCTTTTTTTTTCTATATTTGACAGATTTCCATTGGCAAACATACCACTCTCACTAAACCTTCTGAATTACCACTAATGTTGGTCCTGAGTGTTTGATTTTTATTTCTTTGATGTTTGATTTTATTTTATCAATCACATTGTAATATTACTAAGGTATCGTAAAAAGATGGACAGCTTTTATTTCAAATTCTGCCAATTTTTTAGAAATTTGTTATTTTTCCTTTTCTTTTTCTTATGTGACAAACCTACAAGTGGATATCAAAGTTGAAGGAACACACCTGGAGACAGTTCAGAGCTACAACTACCTTAGACATATTATAACCAGTGATGGAAAATGTAAAACTGAAATAAACAAAATAATAGGAATGGCAAAAAGTAGTTTTAATGTCATGAAAAGTATAGTAACATCAAAACAAATAACACCAGGGCTAAAACTAGAAAATAGCAAAATGTTATATCTTCTCAATATTCCTGTATGGTGCAGAAACATGGACATTAGACAGGAAAACAGAACAGAATATTGAAGCCTTTGAAATATGGGTTTATAGAAGAATAGGTAGAATTGGATGGAAAGAAAAGAGATAAAATTATGAAGTTTTAAAACAACTAAATATTAAAAGAGAACTACTAGACACAATTAGAACAAGACAAATGAAATTTTGGGGCATGTTAAAAAACACAACAGCCTAATAAAAGTAATCTTGGAAGGGAAAATACAGAGTAATAGAGGCACAGGAATACCAAGACTAACATGGATGAGTAACATAAAAAGATGAACAAGACAGCCTATGACAACCTGCACCATTAAAGCAAGAAACAGAGCGGAATGGCGCTCCATGGTAGCCAACCTTCGATGCGGAGACGGCACTCGATGATGATTTTCTCATGACAAGGGAAATCTACTTGGCCGTTTGCGTTGACATCAAAGAAACTTTAGTAACAAGGGAGAGTCAGCAAACAACACAAGAGGATGCTTAACATAGGAACCGATCTGATGGTTTACAGTTGCCGTATGAATAGACAAACCAAGGGGGTCACGTTTCTGGCTAATTATCGACCCTAAAGTAGGAAATGATTACAGCATCGGATCCTTGTATCTCGTCTTGGGTAAACACACTGCTGTATAGCAACGGTCAAAGAAAATTTGATTTTCTAAAATCAAAATATTACATTCAAGTGGTAATAATTCTTACTACGGTATCATAAACAAGTGAGTCCCAGATAGGTATTGTAAGTAAGGGTTAATATCGTTCCATTTACTTTAACTGTGCTTATCTTTTTCTTTGTTGCAACCACCACTAATACCTTTCTTCTGCTAAGGCCTTTATGTTTACTTTCCATCACTATATCTAAGTTTTTCTTTTCTTCTATTCTACTCCCTGTGAAGCATGGGTCTCAATAAACACTTTTCAAGTCACTCTTTTTTTTCATTCTTTTAAGATCTTTTCCTTGTCTTCCCCATGCTCTTCCTCTCTGCTTCCACCTGTATTCTCAAAGTTTATTTTGAACTTTCCTTTGTCTCTTCTCCTGGGATTTCCAAAAAAGGTCTTGTCATGTAACTTTCAGTTGATTTCCACAGTGTGTGTCCTATTCAGAGCCATCATCTTTGTCTTATCTCTTTGTTCACTTGCATTTGATTAGTACTTATTTTCCATAGTTCTAAATTAGTGATTGTATCCTGTTATATCTATGCTTATAGCTAAAATGTAAAAAATAAGAATAAAGTAAGTAAATGTGATCACCACTCACCAGGTGACAAGTAGTCCTGTATGGCTATGACATGTTTGGATCTTTTCTTTAGACCTTCCAGGAAGGTGACTACAAGGTCCCTGATATCTTCAGCATTTGGAGATGTAAATGTGTACTCATCACCTTTGACAGTTGCGAGTGTGAAGCTCTGACCATGCATCTTGCCAGTTCTAGTGATGTGATAAAAATACAAATTAAACGCGCAATAAATAATGTTGCAAATATTATGGAAATTAACAAGGCAAAATATGATGTAATTACAATCAACATTGTACCAATAGAAATACAGGACACGTACACCATATGAAAGATGGCTGCATACCAAAACATTTACTCTATGGACAACAAGCAGATGGCAAAAGGGCTAGGGGACACCCAAAACTTTGATTTGTAGACAAGTGTAAATGTGACATGAAGACTCTGAACATAAACCCTGTAGCCTGGGAAGAGATAGTTGCAGACCGTTATTCTTAGACGCACTCTAAAGCTTCAACTCAAACAAGAAGCAGACAGATTTATAGAAAAATAGAATACACGGCGAAAGAAAATAAAAAATAACATTTCTAGGAGCGCTGAAAAATTCGTAGTTGACTATGAATTTTTCAGCGCCCCTATACATGTTATTTTTAATTTTCTTTTGCCACGTATTCTCTTGCTGTTGCTGCTACTGCTACTGCTACTAGTCTAATCAACAGATCATCTTCATTGCACAACAAACAACTCCATAGTGTTCAGATCTCCTCCTCAGCATATTGCCCAGTATAAAGCACACCCACCACACATAAGCAAATGCACTGAAGATGGCTTCAGCTCAGATGTATGACCTCTATGGCTCCTCCTTAGTTGCCTCTTACAACATGTTTGACAGGTCACAGTGGTCAGGATCCCTGTAACCATAATGATGCAGTATGCATGTTGTATATTGAGCTTCAGTATGAACCAGGAAATTAAAGAAAAACATTTCTGTTCTTTTTTAAATACGGAAGCAAATCCTAAATCAATTTCAAAACTACAAAAAAAAGAAACCAACAATAAACAATGCCAAATGGCTATTTATCCAGGAAAAAAACACAATTAGAGTTTTAAAAAAAATAGGTAGCTCATGCCAACCTGCTGCTTGACACGGCTGTGATTTCAGGGAAGGACAACTCCAGCAGCACCTGTTCCTGGTCATCAACAACGTAAACTCCTGTCCAGTTCACAGCAATAATGACATCATTCTTTGGCAGGCTAGGCCCAGAGAATTTGTAAGCTTCATAGAACCGTGAGAACAGCAGAGGCCACTTAAATTTTGCATAGCTGACAATGTCTTCTTTTACCTGGCAGATGAAATCATTACCTTGTTTTAGAATTGTAAAAAAAAATTTAATTTGGCTAAATGTTGCCAGTTAGAACTATCAAAGTTACATTCTTCTGAATAAATGCCATATTTAGACCCTTGTATGAATTTATTAGTTGAGTTTGTCTGAATAAATGCCATATTTAGACCCTTGCATGAATTTACTAGTTGAGTTTGTCTGAATAAATGCCATATTTAGACCCTTGCATGAATTTACTAGTTGAGTTTGTCTGAATAAATGCCATATTTAGACCCTTGCATGAATTTATTAGTTGAGTTTGTATGAATAAATGTCATATTTAGACCCTTGCATGAATTTACTAGTTGAGTTTGTCTGAATAAATGCCATATTTAGACCCTTGCATGAATTTATTAGTTGAGTTTGTCTGAGTATAATAACAGAGATGTGTTACTCATATTTTAGTAGCCAAGACCTGAGTACAATAACACAGATGTCTGTTACTCATATTTTAGTAGGCTTGTTCATTTCAGTAAAGTAACCTATATATGATAATCTATAGCACATTCCAGTTTAGACATCTTTAATCTTACACTCATTTTGAGCGATAGACACAATCAGTAAAACTCCAAATTGAGAATAACATCAGCAGAATTTACAATTTTTCACATTTTTTTTTTCTTCAAAATTTCACAGATACTACTTAGTGACAAAATATTTAAAAAAATTAATAAAAAAGGTAAGGATTTCCTTCGTGCCACACCAAGGCAAACAGTGAATGTAGAGTTAGTGCCCCAATTTTTCAATGACCAATAGTCACCTCTCTGAAGATCAATGTTTAATGCAGGACCTGAAGGTACTAAAAGATTACAGTAAAATATAAAAGCTGTCTCTTATCTGTAGCTGTATGTTGTTAAGAATCTAGTAAAATAACATAGATGTATGTTGCTCATATTTTAGTAGCCAAGACCTGAGTACAATATGCCATATTTAGACCCTTGCATGAATTTATTAGTTGAGTTTGTCTGAATAAATTCCATATTTAGACCCTTGCATGAATTTATTAGTTGAGTTTGTCTGAATAAATTCCATATTTAGACCCTTGCATGAATTTATTAGTTGAGTTTGTCTGAATAAATTCCATATTTAGACCCTTGCATGAATTTATTAGTTGAGTTTGTCTGAATAAATTCCATATTTAGACCCTTGCATGAATTTATTAGTTGAGTTTGAATAAATATCAAGATTGGGGATCTGTATCAATGTTTTAACTGTTAAATTTGTAACTTTTCTGAATAAATGCTAAGCTTTAAAAAAACAAAATGTGCCTTAATTTATCAACTGTACGTCACTTTTCTGAGCTGAGAGATCTGTATTAATGTATACAATTGGGATATTGTTTCTATGTCGGGATATTGATTTTACATCGGGATATTGATTTTACATTAGGATATTGGTTCTACGTCATCCTTTTGATTTGAAGGGATTGCCTCTCTTTTTTTCAAGAATGGATTTTTTTTTTTTATCTCATAGTATGTATTTTTGTAATCTGTTGAATTTTTCACAATTAACAGGTTATTGTTTTATCCCCTCAACCTCCTTCAAAACCTCAAATGAAAAGCAGGTTACAATTAACAGTTGAGTGTTCCTTGAATATTTGTTGGATAACCTAGTAGCAATCATCTTTTCTTTTCTTTTTTTTTTCTGAGACCCCCTTATAGTAAAGAAAATCATGGACATGTGTATCTAAGTAAATTGTAAGAAACAGCTGTCTTAAAAGAAAAAAATATATCTATTATTACTTTATCCTAGTTCTGTAGTCCAGGATGAACTTACTTCAAGGAAACAGCACCACATGTCCAGGATCTTCTTCTTCTACCTTTCAGCTCCCTGTGGAGCATAGGTCTTCAACAAACACTTTCCAAGTCGTTCTGTTTCTTTTCATTATTTTAAGATCATTCCATGTCTTCCCATCATCTTCATCTCTGCTTCCATCTGTCTTCTCCAAGAATTCTTTGGTCATCCTATTTGTCTTTTCCCCTGGGGATTCCAAAAAAGGGCCTGTTGTGTAATACTCTCTGTTGGCTTCCACAGTGTGTGTCCTATTCAGCACCATCGTCTTCGCTGTATCTCTTTATCCACTGGTAGTCAGACTGGTACATTTCCATAATTCTATGTTAGTGATTTTGTTCTGCCATTTTCATCTTTTTATTCTGCGTAAGCATCCATTAATGAAAGTCTATATCTTCATGATTGTCAATTTTGTTGTTCTCCCTGTTTCACAGCCATATAATAGGACTGACTTAACATTGGAGTTGACAATTATTATTTTTGTATTTCACCTAATTTCTTTAGACTTCCATATGTTTCCCAGTGCAACAAAAGCTCCTCTTGCTTTTGATATCCTTATTTTGGTATCATTTTCTGTTCCTCCCTCTATCTATTTTACTGCAAAGATATATGTAAGATTGTACATCTACATGTCCAGGATAGTCAACATATATTGTATACAGTTTGGGGATTTTATGCTAAAAATTCTAAGCCACTATACTTGACTTTAGAATCAAACAAAGTAACAAAAAATTATAAAACAACTAAAAAAATCAATGTCCCACTAATAGTCCTACCTTGGTAGGTTCAATTCTTGGGTTTTGAAAGTACGGGCTCTGTAGTTTGCCAATGATGGCATTCATCCACATTTGCTGTGTGTTTGATTTCTGAAGGTATGAATCAGGTATGTATGACCCAAGAAGAGAATGTAACCGATTGGGTTCCACTTGCTTGCCGTACTCAATAAAGTATTGCTGAGCTGCAATCATGGCCAGATCTTCCTCCTAGAATGACAGAAAAAATATTTAAAAGTTCTAACTTTCATCAAAAATGCTCTTGTTTTCTTCATGACTGTAGTCAATGTCACCTACATTCTGGATTCACGAGTAGAGCTCAGAATAAAAGATGAACACCACAGCACTTATGAGGGTCTGTGCCTTGACAACAATCTATGCAATATCTTTTCATCCCTGATCTCTATTTCCCTGTATTTTTCCAGTTGTAACCAAGTATCCTACATTTCTCTTCTCATGATGTCCCCGAAAATTCTCAATTGTTTCTGATGTTTTTTAGGAGCTCCCTTTTTGTGTTGGTCTCTATGAGAATGTCCTCATTTGTGTTTTTAGCTGCCCAGGGAACTTTCAACATTCTTCTGAGAAATCCCATCTCTGTGGCCTCTAATCATCTTTTCATTTGTTTGTCTAATGTCCATTATTCACTTCAATAGGTCAGAATTGACTCTATATAGCATAGATTAATGTTCTTTCTCACTTCTATTGACATAGACTTGTACAAGATGTTTCTCATTTTCTGAAATGCTATTTTGGCCTGAGCTATTCTACTTTTTATTTTTTCGTGGTGAAGCTTCCATCTGATGTTATTATTTGTGCCCACGTATTTGACGCATTGCATTTGTTTCAGATTTGTCCTGTTTATTTTTTTTAAACAATGGATAATACATTTTGTTATTTTTCTGTTAGCAGTGTTAACCATGGTTTGATTTGAAGGTAATAAAATGTATGATAAAATGTATAAATGCATAAGAAAAGCAGTTAATTTCTCAGGAGAGATAACCTGAGAGATGAAAACATGAGAGAAATTGGACATAGTTACACCTTGCATGATATACATTAGGAATTCTGAAATCAAAATGCTTCAGTTATCTCTAAAGTTGCCAGCTAACATTGTGTTTAGATGAAACAATGATCTGGTTTCATGATATGAGAAAAACAAAAAAATGCAATTACAGTGGTACAAAAATCTAGCAGTCATTATCATCAAGTATCATATTTGAGAGGTGTTCAGTCATTATCATCAAGTATCATATTGAGAGGTGCTCAGTCATTATCATCAAGTATCATAATGAGAGGTGTTCATTCATTATCATCAAGTATCATATTGAGTGGTGTTCAGTCATTATCATCAAGCATCATATTGAGTGGTGTTCAGTCATTATCATCAAGTATCATATTGAGAGGTGTTCAATCATTATCATCAAGTATCATATTGAGTGGTGTTCAATCATTATCATCAAGTATCATATTGAGAAATATGATATCATATGTCAGGAAACACAACAGAACATCAAAGGGGGTAGGAATACTGATAAAAAGAGAGCTACAAAAATATATAAGTACCCACTGGACATACAGTGATAGGATTATACTACTCAAGTTGAAAGCAAAACCATTCGACATAGCAATAATACAGACATATGCACCTACTCAAGACTACACAGATGAACAAATAGAGGCATACTATGAAGACCTAAATACAGTTATGAAGCAAGTGAAATCTTCAGACATCTTGATTGTAATGGGTGACATGAACGCTAAAGTAGGAAAAGGTAGATATAAGACAATTATAGGAAATCATGGTTTAGGAAAAAGAAATGACAGAGGAGAAAGATTAATACAATTCTGTGAAGAAAACAGGCTGATAATATGTAACACCTACTTTGAGCAAGAGAAAAGGAAACTATACACATGGAAAAGCCCTGGAGATAGGAAGAGGAATCAAATAGATTACATAATGATAAAAGAAAGGTTCCGTAACAGCGTAAAGAAAGCCAAAACCTACCAGGAGCAGATATTAATTCTGATCACAATCCTGTAATGATTAAAATGAAATCCAAACTAAAGAGAAACAAGCAAAATCTGATTCATCAACAAACCCACTCGACATAACAGCTTTAAATCAAAAAGATATTAAAGATACCTATACAATACAAGTAAAGAACACATACCAGAAGCTGCTAGAGGAAGGAATTGAACAATACAGAAGAGAAAATCCTGATGAAAAAGTAACAACCAAATGGCAATGCATAAAGAAAAGCATACAAAAAGCCTGCGACACCTTACCCAAAAGAGAAAAGAACAAAAAACAAAAATGGATAACTAACACCATCTTAGAAAAAATGGAAGAAAGGAGACAAGCGAAGAACACTGCCCAATACAATAAAATAGATAATGAGATACGCAAAATGTGCAAAAAGGCAAAGAAGACTGGCTCAGCCAAAAATGTAGAGAAATAGAAACTATGGAAAGCAAACAAGACCTAAGAGGAATGCACACAGAAATAAAGAGAATGACTAATAAAAATAAAAAGCCACAGAAGGTGGATGCATTGCAGACAAAAAAGGAAAAATGCTAACAGACAATAAGGATATCATAGATAGATGGCAGGAATATATAACAGAACTATTTCATGATCAAAGGGACAAGAAACCAGTTATAAAATGTACATCAGGCTATAAAATCTTAAAATCTGAGGTGGAAAAAGCTATAAAAACAATGAAAAGGGGAAAAGCAGCAGGACCTGAAAGCATACAGATAGAGATGATACAGGCACTTGAAGATTTTGGCATTGAAGTGATTACAGACATATGCAACGACATATACCACACAGGATACATACCAAATGAACTAAAAACATCAACTTTCATTGCATTGCCTAAAAAGAATGGTGCAGTTGAATGCAGTGACTTTAGAACAATAAGCCTAATGAGCCATGTTACAAAAATCTTGCTAAAAGTTATACAAGGAAGGATTCAGAATAAAATCAATACTGAATTAGATGAGCAGCAATTTGGATTTAGGAAAAATAGCGGGACAAAAGAAGCCATATTCTGCATGAGAACATTAATCGAAAAATACACAGAAGTAAACAAACCAATATATGCCTGCTTCATAGACTACACCAAAGCTTTTGATAGAGTACACCACAAACAACTTATAGAATGCCTAAAAGAGATACATCTAGATGACATGGATATACGACTAATATGCAATCTATACTGGGAGCAAATAGCAATAATAAAATATAACAAAGAGTTCTCTACACCCATTGATATAAAAAGAGGAGTAAGACAAGGATGCATCCTATCACCAAGCTTGTTCAATCTATACACTGAGCAAATCTTTAAAAACATCATAGAGATGCCAGGCCTACAAATTAATGGAAAGATAATCAATAACCTAAGATATGCTGACGATACTGTACTACTAGCAGAAAATCCTAAAGACCTACAACAATTACTTAATGAAATAAACACGACAAGCAAAAATATGGACTAGATATGAATATCAAAAAGACTAAAACTATGATCATAAACAAAGAAAATACTCAAAACCCACAAGTGGATATCAAAATTGAAGGAATAGACCTTGAGACAGTTCAGAACTATAACTACCTTGGACATACTATAACCAGTGATGGAAAATGTACAACTGAAATAAACAAAAGAATAGGAATGGCAAAAAGTAATTTTAATGTCATGAAGGACATACTAACATCAAAACAAATAACACCAGAGCTAAAACTAAGAATAGCAAAATGTTACATCTTCTCAATATTCCTATATGGTGCTGAAACATGGACATTAGACAAGAAAACAGAACAGAGAATTGAAGCCTTTGAAATGTGGATATATAGAAGAATAGGTAGAATTGGATGGAAGGAAAGAAAACAAATGACAAAGTCTTAAAACAACTAAAAATGAAAAGAGAACTTCTGAACACAATTAGAACAAGACAAATGCGATTCTTAGGCCATGTTAAAAGACACAACAGCCTACTGAAAGTGATCCTGGAGGGGAAAATACAAGGTAAAAGAGGCAGAGGCAGACCAAGATTAACATGGACGAGTAACATCAAAAGATGGACAAATCAACCGATGACAACCTGCACCATCAAAGCAAGAGATAGAGCAAAATGGCGCTCCATGGTAGCCAACCTTCGTTGCGGAGACGGCACTCAATGATGATGATCATATTGAGAGGTGTTCAGTCATTATCATCAAGTATCATATTGAGAGGTGCTCAATCATTACCACAATTTTCTTGTTTCTCCACAACTTTCAACAACTATTGTTGTCTGTCAATTCTGTTGTTGATTATTACCAAACCATTCTTTTCAAATGTCCTCTATCCCTCAGTTTTTCAAATTGCCATAATATATTCTAGTTGTACCCTCTACATTACATGGCCAGAAAGATCCAGATATCTTTAACCCTAGATTACATAGAGTCATAAAAATTACTGTTTAAAAATTTAAATTTTTCAAATGTACAGTTTGTTGAGTGTAGTTGTTTTTTTTCCCCACCATGTACTTTCCTAAGTGTTCGATCCAGTCACTTGTGGTGCATCATTATGACTGGATGTGTTTTATTATGTTAAATACAGCCAGGGGTGTTGTATAAAAGTAGTAGTTATCTATAACAAATGCTACTATTTTTATTTATTTTTGTATCAGATGGCTCCATCACTACACATTTATTCTGGTTGTGCTCCTTAATTGTTCCAATTATTTGTTGAAATTGTAGTTCTTCCAAAGTGTTATTTCTCCAAAGATTTGTCAACAAAATTAAAATAACTGCATTTGTGTTCAAGTTAGACAAGGCTATTAGCAAGTTTGTAGTAAAAAGATACATTTTATGTCAGTATCATAAAATGTGATTTTGTTTTTTCTTCGTTCACCAGCTTTTACCTATGACAAAGTCCTGAGAAACTAGGAACTGAATTTTGCGTGTTAATCCATTTTTTCCCTGGAAGCCGTGTGCACAGGGGTCCTTCACCACACAGGCAGATAACTCCGTCTTCAGGGGTACTCATATTTTTTTGTCGATGAGTAACTGACGTTTCAAACCGGGCCTCGCTACTGAGATCAGGGGTGGTTACCGCAGAGAGAAATCATAAATAAAAATCCCAACTGGTGTAGCCAGGATTTGAACCCACAACCTCTCGATACCAACCAGTCCCCCAAAAATGTGATAGAAAAGGAGGCATTATAATCTAAGGTTAATTAGTTTTCTTTCCCTTTAGTCTCTTTTAGAATATCCCAGTTTTAGCTGTCCATGGTATTCTGATCATTCTTCAGTTAAACCATATTTCTGTGGCCTCTGAGGTTCACTTTTCTGGTGTCATCTCTGCTTCTATCTGTCTTCTCCAAGAATTCCTTGGTCTTCCTCTTTTCCTTTTCCCCTGGGGATTCCAAAAAAGGGCCTGTTGTGTAATACTCTCAGTTGGCTTCCATAGTGTGTGTCCTATCCAGCGCCATCGTCTTCGCTGTATCTCTTTATCCATTGGTACTTGACTGGTACATTTACATAATTCTATGTTAGTGATTTTGTCCTGCCAGTTCCATCCTTTTATTCTGTGTAAGCATCCATTAATGAAAGGTGCTCCAGGTTCCTGGTGTCCTGATGATAAAATCATCTCTCCTGTATTTAATTTTATTCTTTCCGTTCCTAGCCATCTTGTTTCACACATTCTCAGAATATCTATCTTGTAGTTTGTCATTTCTGATGCTACCTGAGCAGCTTTTCCCTGTTCGTTTAGGGTACATACATTCCAGGTGCCAATTCTGGAGGATTTCCTGGTAGACAAAGGGTGATTCAGCAACCCGGACTCCTTACGGCTTTCCCCGCTTGCATCATACGTCTCTTAGACAGAGAGCCCTTATCTTTCCTGGATGGCGGATTTACTTTTCTCTCTTTGACTTGTCCATGCTTGTGAAGTTTTTTTCGGCTTATTTTTTTAACAGTATGGGATAGCCAGTCCCAACCCTCCTTTCTTGCCTCTTCCGAACATGCCTGGTAGGGTACAGCGCTGCTATTCTTTACTCCCCTTTCGAGCCCTGGCAGCGCACGGGCGGAATATGGTGCTAGTAACATAAACTACCCATTAAAAGCTGGGTGAACCGGAAGACGTCGGTTGGGATCAACCCTACCTCTTGCCCTTTGTAGGCCAGTTACCTAACCACTGAGCTATCGTGGCTCCCCAGTTCCCACAATGCTTCACAGCAGATGTATAAAGGATGAAACAAGCAATGATGACAGGATAAGTAGAATTACGATTTACACACTAATATTTTCAAATTTGTTTAAAGAAACAAATGTGCTACCATTGCCAGACCTGGACCCTAGATGCAAGAACAATAAGAACAATAACCTCTGCTGAGATGAAATGTGTTAGACGAATGACAGGAAACAGTCTGAGAGATAAGATCAGAAATGCAGAATTGAGAAAAAAGCTAGGAATAGCCTCCGCCATAGAATATAGATTTTTACCTTGTCACATCTGTACTCTCCAAATTTGATGCCACGAACAATCTGGGGACAGATAAATATATATTTTTTTAAAGACTGATCTATTTCATAAATATTTACATACAAAAAAACACCAGATTAAGCAGGATACAATAAAATGAGTCAAATCAAATTTAATTGCAATATAATTTGTAAATTTAAAAAAAAAGCATTACAGCATCACCAAACTTGTGGTATTTACTGCAGGTTAAATGAGAGGGTAAATGCCCAGTGTAGTCACACAATCATCATTATGTGCCATACTGGTTGGTATAGGTGATCATGTCTTTCCACAATTCCCTATCCACAGTGTATCATAATAATTCTGTTGTTGGATGTTTACCTTGTCATGACACCAAGCTATCTAGTATCATCAGTATAAAGTTATAACAACATAATTGCTGCTTTTCTATTTCTATACAGTTTTTTTTTTAATGCCATTGTGTAGGAAATTAGAGAAATCGCCAATCAACCACTAATATCTTCAATAATAAAGAAAAGACGATGGTCATATGTTGGATATGTGATGAGAAGAGATAATAACCGAATAGCAAAGCAAGCCCTCATGTGGGAAACAACAGGTAAGAGAAGAAGAGGAAGACCCAGAGAGACACTGAGAAGAATATTGATGAGAGAGGCAAAAGCAGCAGGAATCGGCTCCCTAAATGAGATAGAGCTGCTTGCACAGAACAGAGACAAATGGCGAGATTTGATAAAATATCTTTAAAAGAATTGTAAACTGCTGGAACAAAAAATTCAGATAAGAGAAGTAGTATCTTGGTCAACGGCCCTATGGACCAGCTATGGCTCGAAAGGTCAATAGATAGAATGCCATTGTGACATAACAAAATTATAAATTAGTTCAATTATACTATTATTCATTTGAGACTATTATTCATATCAATACATGTGAGATGCGATGCTTGAGAAAAGTAACAAACAACACAAGAAGAGATAGAATACCAAATGAAACCATAAGAAAAATGGTAGGAACTAAACCCTGCCAAGAATATATAGAATAACTTAAATAGTTTGGCCACCTGGTCAGAATGAATCCATATCAATCCCCATCAAGGGCGTTCTTCTCGAGAATGCATAGAAAACACCAAGAGGAAGACCCAGAAGAAGATGGATAGATGCAGTGACAGAGACATGTAACAACAAAGGAGAATCACTAATTCAGACAGTTCGAGCAGCTCAAGAACGACAAATGATATAACCCACCACACCTTTTAGATATCAGTGAAAAGAAACTATTATTCAGAACCCAATCATTTACACAGATATGTAGGTCTGCTACTCTGTATGAATGGAGCTTGTTTCTTTCATGGCTCATGTTAGAGGTAGAATTGAGAAAGAAGACAGTGATACTTTTGCATTGATTACAAGTAGTTTGACCATGGAAATTATAGCCTCCACTAAAGCATTAGCATGGCTTGTGACACAGGCTTATACACATGTATGAAGAGACTCTAAAAAGGTCTAGTCTAACAACATTCTGCTTCATTTTCATGCCAGGACATGCAGGTAATGCTGACAGACCTGCCAGTTTTGCTGATGCTGAGTAAAGAAAGGCAATGAACCATGTTGACAGACCTGCCAGTTTTGTTGATGCTGAGTAAAGAAAGGCAATGAACCATGTTGACAGACCTGCCAGTTTTGTTGATGCTGAGTAAAGAAAGGCAATGAACCATGTTGACAGACCTGCCAGTTTTGTTGATGCTGAGTAAAGAAAGGCAATGAACCATGTTGACAGACCTGCCAGTTTTGTTGATGCTGAGTAAAGAAAGGCAATGAACCATGTTGACAGACCTGCCAGTTTTGTTGATGCTGAGTAAAGAAAGGCAATGAACCATGCTGACAGACCTGACAGTTTTGTTGATGCTGAGTAAAGAAAGGCAATGAACCATGTTGACAGACCTGCCAGTTTTGTTGATGCTGAGTAAAGAAAGGCAATGAACCATGTTGACAGACCTGACAGTTTTGTTGATGCTGAGTAAAGAAAGGCAATGAACCATGTTGACAGACCTGCCAGTTTTGTTGATGCTGAGTAAAGAAAGGCAATGAACCATGTTGACAGACCTGCCAGTTTTGTTGATGCTGAGTAAAGAAAGGCAATGAACCATGCTGACAGACCTGACAGTTTTGTTGATGCTGAGTAAAGAAAGGCAATGAACCATGTTGACAGACCTGCCAGTTTTGTTGATGCTGAGTAAAGAAAGGCAATGAACCATGTTGACAGACCTGACTGTTTTGTTGATGCTGAGTAAAGAAAGGCAATGAACCATGCTGACAGACCTGCCAGTTTTGTTGATGCTGAGTAAAGAAAGGCAATGAACCATGTTGACAGACCTGCCAGTTTTGTTGATGCTGAGTAAAGAAAGACAATGAACCATGCTGACAGACCTGACAGTTTTGTTGATGCTGAGTAAAGAAAGGCAATGAACCATGTTGACAGACCTGCCAGTTTTGTTGATGCTGAGTAAAGAAAGACAATGAACCATGCTGACAGACCTGACAGTTTTGTTGATGCTGAGTAAAGAAGGCAATGAACCATGTTGACAGACCTGCCAGTTTTGTTGATGCTGAGTAAAGAAAGGCAATGAACCATGCTGACAGACCTGACAGTTTTGTTGATGCTGAGTAAAGAAAGGCAATGAACCATGTTGACAGACCTGCCAGTTTTGTTGATGCTGAGTAAAGAAAGACAATGAACCATGTTGACAGACCTGACAGTTTTGTTGATGCTGAGTAAAGAAAGGCAATGAACCATGTTGACAGACCTGCCAGTTTTGTTGGTGCTGAGTAAAGAAAGGCAATGAACCATGTTGACAGACCTGCCAGTTTTGTTGATGCTGAGTAAAGAAAGACAATGAACCATGTTGACAGACCTGACAGTTTTGTTGATGCTGAGTAAAGAAAGACAATGAACCATGTTGACAGACCTGCCAGTTTTGTTGATGCTGAGTAAAGAAAGACAATGAACTATGTTGACAGACCTGACAGTTTTGTTGATGCTGAGTAAAGAAAGGCAATGAACCATGCTGACAGACCTGCCAGTTTTGTTGATGCTGAGTAAAGAAAGACAATGAACCATGTTGACAGACCTGACAGTTTTGTTGATGCTGAGTAAAGAAAGGCAATGAACCATGTTGACAGACCTGCCAGTTTTGTTGATGCTGAGTAAAGAAAGGCAATGAACCATGTTGACAGACCTGCCAGTTTTGTTGATGCTGAGTAAAGAAAGGCAATGAACCATGCTGACATTCAGAATGCCCTCAGGTGTACACAAATAACTAAAAAAATGTCCTTGAATATCATCATCATCGAGAGTCGTCTCCACAACGAAGGTTGGCCACCATGGAGCCCCATTCTGCTCTGTCTCTTACTTTGATGGTGCAGGTTGTCATAGGTTGGTTTATCCATCTCTTGATGTTACTCGTCCATGTTAGTCTTGGTCTGCCTCTTTTACCTTGTATTTCCCCTTCCAGGATTACTTTTAGTAGGCTGTTGTGTCTTTCAACATGCCCCAACAATAGCATTTGTCTTGTTCTAATTGTGTTTAGTAGTTCTATTTTCCTTTTTAGTTGTTTTAAGACTTCATCGTTTGTTTTCTTTTCCTTCCATCCAATTACCTTGAATATACAACCATGAAAAGACTGCACAAATATATCAAAGTGGGACATGCCATTCAGTAGCACAACTCAAGAATTCAAAGAGGATTTGCCAACCAATATAATTCCAGTGCTGTTAGTCTCTACATGTATAGGGATATACTTACGATGTGCAAAGAGGTTGATCTATCAACTAAACTATATTCACAACAAATCCAAGTGATATATTACATTCATGATAATAAAATTCAGAAACTAACCTGTTGATAAATTAGGTTTGTTGCTACTGGATCTTCACTCGGGTTATGCCAAGGTGCAAAGATTTCCTTGCGGAAGAAAAGTCTCCAAGGAGCATTGCGTTCCTGTGCACCCTGTTCTTTGGCATACTGCTCACACTGTGAGATTGCATCCATCACATGATCTCCTCCACTACCCAAAGATGACACCTAAAAGAGAAGAAACATTTTTTATCAACAAAATCAAACTCAACACGTGAATAATAATAATTCATCTTTTATGGTATTTATTTCTTTGACACATTTCTGTGTAAAGAGTGTCAGTTTTAACCTACTGACTACTGTATACTAGGAGTAAATGGTCACAACATAAACAATTTGTGATATGTAGATGACACAGTCTTAATAGCACAGACAGAGAAAGAACTACAAGAAATGATAGACATAACAGTAAAAGAAAGCTACAAGAAAAGTCTCAGTGTAAATAGTAAGAAAACTGAAGTAATTGTCATATCGAAGAAACAATCATCACCATCATGCAGCATACAAATAAACAGGACAAATCTGAAACAAGTGCAACACGTCAAATACTTGGGCACAATAATAACATCAGATGCAGGATGCACTACAGAAATAAAAAAGCAGAATAGTTAAGGCCAAAATAACATTTCATAAAATGTAAAACGCCTAATGCAACAAATCTATGCCAATAGAAGTGAGAAAGAGAGTTCATCAGTGTTATATAGAACCAATTGTGACCATTGGAAGCGAATCATGGACAGTAAACAAACGAAAAGACAATTAGAGGCCACAGAGATGGGATTTCTCAGAAGAATGTTGAAAGTTCCCTGGACAGCTAAAAAAAGACCAACGAGGGAAATCTCAAAGAGGCCAACATAAAAAGGGAGCTCCTAAAAAACATCAGAAAGAAACAATCAACATTTTTTGGGCACATCATGAGAAGAGGAAAGTTGGAATACTTGGTTACAACTGGCAAAATGGAGGGAAAGAGAGATCGTGGATGACAAAGCAAGAAAATACTGGATAACTTGGTGTAATGGAAAACAGTCAACAACAGAACTGAAACGATGCATGGTAGATAGAAGATTGTGGAAGGAATCGCCTACAACCAGTATGGTACATGATGATGATCCAATTGTAACTACTTCTAAGGATTCTATACTCATTTTAACACTGAATCCACTATGAACATATTTCTAGCTTCTACATAACTTTCATCTATCCTTTGAAATCTTTAAGTTACTACTATGGTTCCTACTCTAGCTAACATTTTATATGAGTCTTTCTTCTCTGAATCTTGACCATCTCTCTGCCAACCATACCTGTTGCCTTGGCATGTTTCACTGCTCAAGTGATCCCTGATGTTTGTCCTGTCAAGCACTTGTCAACTATTTAGCATCTTTTCTTTATCTTATGATTGAACTTGACAAATCATCTGATAGTTCCTGATGGGGCGGTGTGCAAATGATTGCTATATTTCACTTGTCTTTATTTCTACTTACTTTGACTCTTAACTAATTGTCTAGAAATAGCCTAGCTAGTAGCCTTACAATTTTCCTTTTCTTTCAAGGTCTCACGTTTATTTTCTCCTATACCCTTTTACAGAGACAGGACAGGAAACAGAACATGACATGATAGGACAGGATAGGAAACAGGACATGTCATGACAGGAAAGGATAGGACAGGATAGGAAACAGGACATGTCATGACAGGAAAGGATAGGACAGGATAGGAAACAGGACATGTCATGACAGGAAAGGATAGGACAGGATAGGAAACAGGACAGGACATGACAGGATAGGAAGCAGGACATGTCATGACAGGACAGGGACAGGACAGGAAACAGAACATGACATGACAGGAAAGGATAGGACAGGACAGAAAACAGAACATGACATGACAGGAAAGGATAGGACATGACAGGTAAGGATAGGACAGGATAGGAAACAGGACAGAACATGACAGGATAGGAAACAGGACATGTCATGACAGGACATGACAGGACGGGACAGGACAGGAAACAGAACATGACATGACAGGAAAGGATAGGATAGGACAGGACAGGAAACAGGACAGGACATGACAGGAAACAGGACAGGACATGACAGGATAGGAAACAGGACATGTCATAACAGGTCATGAGAGAACAGGGACAGGACAGGATGGGACAGGACAGGACAAGACAAAACAAGAAAAGTGACTCATAACTGACACAAACTGTCAACTATTTCCTAAACTTACTTTGTCAAAAAGTGCAATGTACAAAGAGAAGCCAAACTGATCTTTGAGCTCAATCTTGTCTGCTAACTGCTGACATAACTCTCTGGCAGTTGTTGCAGAATCTGCATAAAGGGTTTTGGAGTTGCTGTCCATGAAAGTTATAGGAAGAATAATTGGCTTTTTGGACTTTGTGGCCTGGAAGAAGACAAAAAATAATAAATTATTTGTAAATGTTCAAATTACAGCAGTCAGCATGAGGACACAAGTGAATGTTGCACCTGTACTTTTTACAGGGAAGTAATTTTACTTCCATTTTTATTTCTTATTCTAGTTCAAAATTATTTTTTTAATTATTTATTAAATTTAATTGTTAAATACACATCTGTGTTTGTGTTGTATGTTTGTTCCTGCTGAAGGCCTTTTGAGCCAAAACATTGTTCTAATTTGTGTCGTCCACTTTTTACGTAGAGCTTTAATCATACCGTTTTTTCTATTTTTTTCTATACATTGTTTTCCATTTCTCCATACAATTAGCTTTACTGCAGCTTCACATTTTTGTGCATTTGTATACATTTCTTTGCTTTGCACCTGTACCACAATTCACTAAAGTCACATACTTAGTGTAAAAACTAAAGTAAAGAGCCTCGTCACACCAACAGGGTGTATAGGGAATATGGTGTTAAGGACCATAATTTTTATAGACCTTCGGCACATGATTTTTGGGGTAATGTGGTCAAAATTACATCCATGCCACTTTATTTTCCCAGAAAAAAAATCTGTTAACCATTTATGGCTGGGTGAACCCAGAAGCCATCGATAAGGATCAAACTCGACCTCTTGTCCTTTGTAGACCAGTTCACTAACCACTGAGCTATCATAACTCCCATATATTAGTGTGGTTTCACTATATATTTTTAGCATCTAAGAGATGGTTTTCTATGTACATTAATCTGTCTTCTTTTTCTTCATTGTTCACTTAGTGCTCATCACTGTAAGTAAGTGGTGCTCGCTTTCTGATCAGAAGGGCCCGGGTTTGGTCCTCAGAGGTGGTGGATTTTCTTTGGACTGACAAGGCTCCAGGTTCATCCAGCCTCTAAAAATGGGTACCAGAGATTTTTCCTGGGAAGTAAAGGTGGCCTGGCATGATACCGATCATCATCATCATCGAGTGCTGTCTCCACAACAAAGGTTGGCTACCATGGATCGCCTGTTGTTTTCCTCCCTTGTAAAGCTGTCTTCATACCTTGGAGTGTTTAACACTCCCCACCACTGGTTCGATCGCCATTCCACTCTGTTTCTTGCTTTGATGGTGCAGGTTGTCATAGATTAACTTGTCCATCTTTTGATGTTACTTGTCCATGTTAGTCTTGGTCTGCCTCTGCTACCTTGTATTTTCCCTTCCAATATTACTTTTAGTAGGCTGGTATGTCTTTTAACGTGCCCCAAAAATTTCATTTGTCTTGTCTTAATTGTATTTAGTAGTTCTCTTTTTATTTTTAGTTGTTTTAAAACTTCATCGTTTGTTTTCTTTTCTTTCCATCCATTCTACCTATTCTTCTATAAATCCACATTTCAAAGGCTTAAATTTTCTGTTCATATCACCCAAAAATGTGCCGTGGTCATATAAAAATATTATCACTAACACCATATTCCCCATACACCAGGGAAGGCATGGAGAAAACCTTTACTTTTTTTTTTTTAACTGTACGTAAAGTAAAGCTAAGTGTATGGGGAATGTGGTGTTAGTGACCATTTTTGTTTCCATTTTTGAGTGACATGGTTGGTATTACAGCAAGTTGCCTTATTTCCCAGAAAAGTCTCTAGAACCCATTTTTAGAGGCTGGTTGGGTGAAACCTGGAGTCCTGTCGATCTGAAGAAAAAAAAACTCCCACATCTGGGAACTGAACCTGGGCCCTCTCATCAGGAAGTGAGTGCACTAATCACTCTGACACTGAGGCTGTACATCACTAACATTTGTTGCAGACTACTTCTCTAGAAGCATATAAAATCAGGAATTTGTCATTGTCATCTTTGTATTATACTAATTGTAAAAGTTTACTGAACTATAATCCACAAGGAGCTGAAAAACTGATGATAATGAATTATGGACTTGCATAAATCATTTATATGTTTACTTGCCTGAAGTTCTAGCCAGCTTGGGGGTTGATTCCTGGCTCCGTTTGCCAATGTTCGTCTTAAATGATCAGCACAGTAAGGGGCATAACCAGGCGGGCCACCTTGAATAAAGTTGAGCAAGTATGGTCTCAGCTGTGGAACACATTAGAATAAAATCTTGAGGAGATGAGTGAATGGAAATTAATCTAATAAAATTATAATACATTTATATAAGCAGTACTCTCAATCACTGAATCAGTGCTGAAAATCAATGGAAAAACTTGAACTAAGGGTATGAATCAAATTTTATACTAAAATTGGTAAAAAAAATAAACACTTTAAAAAACCCAGAATTTGTTTCTGAAGGCATTTAGTGAATGTGTCCTAGGTAAAAACACAAATTTGTGAGTGGCATAGACATTTCAAACATGGCTAAGAATCACACACAATGCATGTTCAACAAAACACACAAAAGAAAATGTAGAGAAAGTTGGCACATCAATTTGAATAATTAGAATTGTTGAAGAACAATTTCATACAATTTCATTTGCTGGAACACTTGAACATGAGCCAAAGTGATAGCATAAATTGCATGATCCACTATGACAATACCCAACTCATAAGTGCATCAAAGTACATCAGTTTCTGTGTAAATTTTTGAAAATGACAATCACGAAGATACAGACCTTAATTAATGAATGCTTGCACAGAATAAAAGGATAGAAATCGTTGGCAAAATCACTAATGTAGAATTATGGAAAAGTATCAGTCAAATACCAAGTGGACAAAGGGGTACAACGAAAATGATGATGCTGGATAGGACACACACATTTATTTTTTTAATCCTCAGGGGAAGAGACAAAAAGGAAGACCCAACTATTCTTGGAGAAAACAGGTGGAAGCAGATATGAAGATAATGGGAAAGACATGGAATAATCTTAAAATAATGGCAAGAAACAGAACTGCTTGGAAATTATTTGATGAAGACCTATGCTCTACAGGGAGTTGAATGGAAGAAGAGAAATGAGTTCTTTTTTCTTCTTCTATCTTTCCTCTATTGCCGTTAGTGTCGAAGGGAAATACAATCTGCAATTCTTTGCTCTTTTGTTGCCTCTTCTGGTGTTATTCCTCCTAGTGACTCTAGTATTCCCTTTGTCCATCTCTTTCTCGGTCTTCCTCTTAATCTGGCATTTTCATAGCGTTTGTTTATGGCTCTTTGAGTCATTGTTAGCTCTTCTTGTCTTGTTATGTGGCCGAACCAATTTATCTGTTGTTTCTTTATGTATTCGATGGCTGGTTCAATTTTGAGTTTCTTCCTCAGGTCGGTGTTTCTTACTCTGTCCCTTAAGCTGTTTCCTGTCATTCTTCTGACACATTTCATTTCAGTGGTCGTTATTTTTCTTATTGTTTTAGAGTCCAGCGTCCAATTCTGGCACTGATAGCACAGAGTAGGTAGAAAAATTGATTTGTATATTACGCTTTTTGCTTCTGTAGTTATTGCTTTGTTTTTCAATAGTGTTGATACTTGGCCTATAACTTGGCATGCTTTGTTACACCTTATATCTATCTCTGTCTCTTGGTTATTGTCTTGTGTTAACGAACTACCCAGACATTTAAAATTGTCTACTTGCTTCAGAGTCGTATTATCTATTATGATGTTTAGTTATTTTACTTTATAAACTCACCCTATCTGTTGGAGGGAAACAGCATACGCAGAGACACAGTAAAATCCAGCCCCTGGCGTGTGAGCTGTTCGAGTTGTTATTGGTCAGCTGTTTGCAGATCTGGCAGTAGATTTCATCCCTGAAACAAGACCAGGAATGTCAATCAGAAAATGGTGTCTGCATGAATCAATTATCAGAGGAACTCAACTGATAAGTTATCTATTTACTCACAAAAACTTCAATTGTCCTTTTGAGCCAAAGATGGCACAGAAGACAGAAACTCTAGACCCTATGTCCAACAATCTTTGTTATAAAGTGTCCAACCTTGCACAGGGCCCACATTGTATCTCGCCACGCATCTCTGATTTGGTTGAGTCACTCAATCTCAACGAGGGAGCTGATGCCTGCTGTTTACTGCCTCTTGCCTCAGTATTCTTTTTAGTGTTTCTCTAGGTTGGCCTCTTTTTCTTTTACACTCTGGTTCCCATTTGAGAGCTTACTTTGAAATTCTCTTGTTGTCTCTTCTCATTATATGACCAACATATGACCATCTTCTTCTTTTGATTATAATTTGGATGCTTTGTCACTCCTCTTTTTTCTGCACCAGTCTTGAATTTGCTCCATAGTAAACAAAGTATTTTCCTAATGCACTAAAACTGACACAAATGTGTTTGTTAATAAACCTTTTAGGTAAGTTGATGAATGTGTGGACTAGATCAGCTGTTTTCTAATGTGTGGACTAGGTCAGCTGTTTTCTAATGTGTGGACTAGATCAGCTGTTTTCTAATGTGTGGACTAGGTCAGTTGTTTTCTAATGCATGGACTAGATCAGCTGTTTTCTAATGTGTGGACTAGATCAGCTGTTTTCTAATGTGTGGACTAGATCAGCTGTTTTCTAATGTGTGGACTAGATCAGTTGTTTTCTAATGTGTGGGCTAGATCAGTTGTTTTCTAATGTGTGGACTAGATCAGTTGTTTTCTAATGCGTGGGCTAGATCAGTTGTTTTCTAATGTGTGGACTAGGTCAGTTGTTTTCTAATGTGTGGACTAGATCAGCTGTTTTCTAATGTGTGGACTAGATCAGCTGTTTTCTAATGTGTGGACTAGATCAGCTGTTTTCTAATGTGTGGACTAGATCAGTTGTTTTCTAATGTGTGGACTAGATCAGTTGTTTCTAATGTGTGGACTAGATCAGTTGTTTTATAATGTGTGGACTAGTGATTTTTTTTTTTTTGGGGGGGGGGGGGAATGTGCAGCACATGTTGGTTATTGATCCAACAGAAGTTGGACAAACCTTGTGTTATGGAGCAAATTCAGAACTGGTGAAGAAAAAACGAGGAATGACCAAGCATCCAAAGATTCTAGCATAAAATACCTGAGTCAAAAGGTAAGAGTCCAACTTCTGCTGGATCAATAACCAACATGGGCTGCACAGAACTTTTTCCATACAACATAAGAAAATGCATATACCCCAAACCCTGGTTATCATCCCAGGATTCTAGTACAAAAAAAGAGTTAAAGGGCAAAAGTACAAATTGTGCTAGACCAGGCAGCTTTTCATACAAGGGGGTGATACACATAAATATGTGTAGTTGGGAAAAAGCTGGTGAAACGGGGAACAGGGGAAAAAAAATGCAGTACAAACTATGTGTTACAGTTTTATGGCGATAAAAGACAGCACAACAAATTCTGATGTAAAAAATTTAACATACATGATTCAAAATTAAAAATAAGAATTTAAAAAAAATAGGAAATTAAAAACTTAATTGTTGCAATCAGCAGAGAACATCAGGAGCATGTGTCACAGACCCTCAAAAGTAGGTCTAAGAACTCCAGTACAAAACATTTGAGGTCAAAAGTCAAAATGTTGCTATAAAGAGCAGCTTCTAGCTTCACTATAAAATAAGGTACATTTGCACTGGAAACAACACAACCTAATTTCAAGTCTTAGAATACTAGTACAAGAACATTTGAGATAAAAGGGCAAAAGTCAAGGGAATAATAGGAGGAAGAGGTATGTATTACAGCACTCAGAAAAAATGACAAATAAACAACAGAAAAAAAAAGAACAATATATGGTCCGAAGCAGGATAACAGAAAAAAAACTGTTTTTTTCTGTTGTTTATTTGTCATTTTATTTTTTCTGAGTGCTGTTATACATACCTCTTCCTCCTATGATTCCCTGAGTTATCGCCTCAGAAGTTTCCCTCTATAATAATATTCATTTATTATTATTTGTCTCCTGCAAAAGTCTAAATGCTGCTGGGGCATGCAGCTTATTCCTTCAAAAGTGAGGCACATTTTGTGCTACAAACCTTAACTCAGGTCTCAGAATGCCATGGCCAATGATGAAATGTAACTTCTCCAGATTGGACATGGGTCTGTCATCCAGCAGGGCGTTGCCTCCAGTGCTACCTCCTCCGCCATCATAACCATGCTGCAAACGGTGGGTCACATCCTCCGTGATCTTTGACCTCTTTTTTAGAGTAAGTGATACAATCTTTTTCCGTGTTGATTTTTACCAGGGTTATGTGCATAAGGAATATTTGTTGCTTCCTTTTCCTAAAATTAAAGATCATCAAAATAACATTATGAGATGTTAAAAGATATGAGATTTCATTAATTGTCATTTTTTTAAATATACATTTTGAAAGACTGAATATTTGTTAATCTTTTCTTTCCCTTCCTTATTTGACGTTGAGTTTTGAAGTGTCAGGTAGGTTGTTGTCATTTACTCCTTTGCTTCTTTTTTTTTTTTATATCTCGGAGTGTTTCTAGTATTTTGTCTATCGGTGATTTAGTCAATATTGATAGCAAAGCAAGCACTCATGTGGAAACAACAGGTAAGAGGAAAAGAGGAAGACCCACAGAGACACTGAGAAGAACATTGATGAGAAGGCAAGAGCAGCAGAAATTGACTCCCTCAATAAGATAGAGCTGCTTGCACTGAACAGAGACAAATGGCGGGATTTGATAAAATATCTTTACAAGGATTGAAAACTGCTAGAATAAAAATTTAGATAAGAGAAGGAGTATTTGCGTCTATGCCCTACGGGCCAGCTACAGCTCGAAAAGTCAATATATAGATAGATAAATAGATTTAGTGAATTCCCCCTCAGTATGGCATTTGTTTGATAGCTGTGTGGATTGTATCTAGTTGTCTCTGCCTTATCTTGTGGTCATTTCTTCATCTCAGTGTTTGCCTGTTAAGTGGCGGTGGAAGGGTTGTGTCACTAGTTTATGGCAATGCCACAATACCTATGCCTTTCAGCCCAATACATTGGTCTTCAACAGGGATGAATAGATTTGCTTAACAAGTCTTGCCTGGACAGCAGCCATTTTTGGCCTACTCTTTTTTTACTTTTATCTACCAAGAGTTCTTTAACATGCGCGAGTGCACCTGAACCTCCTGTTGTTTGTGATTTCCCAAGAGGGCTAGACAGCAAATCTCCTACACAGAGACTAGGGTAGAGTAATGCCACAAAGAAACAACATATTTGATTTTTTAAAAATTCCTAACACCTATGATTGGGGTCAAACCATGGACCTTCTAGTCTAGAGGCTGACACCTTACCTATAGACCACTCAGTCCCCTCCCATATTTTAAATTGCTATTTCTTTACATATTTTATTATAGGGAGATACATAATCATCTTCTTAGTTCTTCATCTTTATTATTCACTCTCAATTTGCCTCCCCTAATATTTCTCATTAGTTTTCCTCGGAGAGAAGACAGCTCATGGGGTGGAAGTCATAGCTCTCCACAATTGATAACTTCTTGAATTACAAAATTACATATAACAGATTAAAGAAAAAAAAACACACAAGATGTAAGCTTTGAAAAGAATTTTATAGGATAAATTTAGCATGCACTATTAATATGAATACCATTTATCTTGTCTATAATTAAGAAAAGAAGATGGACGTATGTCGGGCATATATTTAAACAAAACGACCAGAGAATACTAAACAGGCTTTTCAATGGGAAACATCAGATCAGAGGAAGTGGAGGACCTTGCTCTAAACACCGAAAAGAACTCTAACAAACAGGCAAGGTTGGCTGGCATAGACTCATACCCTACAATAGAACAATTCACTCAGAATAGAAAGAATTGGCAGAAGATTCTACAAGTCCTTTGTGTCATTGAACAGCACTGGAAGGATCAAGTATCAAGTAAGTATTAATATCAATATTTATATTTGCCTGCAAAACATGAGAAACATTCAGAATAAGAAAGGAAAATATGAGCACAAATCAAGGAAATAAGGTTTAAGGGTAGCATTCGCTGCATCTCACGCTAAGACTACATTGTAGTGAGAAAGTTTATAAAATCATCATCAATAATATACGTCCATATGAACAACATCTTACATTGGAAATAAGAAAAAAATATTGCTACCAAGGGTATGTCATGTGATCTAACAATGACAAGACTATCCTTAAGAAGAGTGAATGGGAGGCAGACATGAAAGGAAATATGATAATGATGACACATAAGCCTGGTTAGGGAAAGAATAACCATAACTTATCCACAAATTTGCTCACAACAGGAAAGAATGGAGAAATATGGAGCGCAAGTCACCATGCCACCACCCTAAAGGATTCCAAGATTAGGGGATCAGGCATACACACATAGGTGAAGTACACATGTAAAGCTAATGTCCTACCATTTCTTCACCCATTTTTAAGACTTCTTCGAGGTCTTTCTGATTAAATTTGCGCCCTAGAGTGGAGTATATCTTGGTCATCACTGGGGTGCTGTCCTGCAAACATTCCAAAATAACAATTATAAGATGGAAATGTACAGATTAGCAAAATCATAATACGTGAAATAATAATTTTATTTAAATATTTTAACAATTAGTGTAATAATAAATATATTAATAACGTTATCATTAAAAATTGTAATGTCTTGAAAAATATATACTAACATCAAAACAAATAAAACCAGGCCTAAAACTAAGAATACCAAAATGTTATATTTTCTCAACATTCCTGTATGGTGCAGAAACATGGATGATATTAGACAAGAAAACAGAACAGAAAATTCAAGCCTTTGAAATGTGGATTTATAGAAGAATAGGTAGAATTGGATGGAAAGTAAACAAACAATGAAGTCTTAAAACAACTAAAATTGAAAAAAAGAACTACTAAATATAATTCAAACAAGACAAATGAGATTTTTGGGGTATATTAAAATACACAGCAGCCTGCTAAAAGTAATCTTGGAAGGGAAAATACAAGGTAAAAGAGGCTGAGGCAGACCAAGACTAACATGCACAAGTAACATCAAAAGATGGAAAAGTCATCCTATGACAACCTGACCCATCAAAGAGCAGAATACGCTCCATGGTAGCCAACCTTGATGCGGAGATGGCACTCATTGATGGTAATGATGATGAAAGTTATCATCATACCATAGCTACTGAAGATTGCTTGGAGATTCAGCAACCAGTATTCTCAACCTCACTTTACTTGTGACTTTAACTTAAGAGTTGACAAGTCCAAGACCTGTCTTATCTTTGATGTTATCTTCCCAACGCTTCTTTTACCTGCCTGTCTGTCCTTGCAGTTTCATGCTGTGGTGGTTTAACTAGGCCTGATATGTATGATATGTGACTGTACCACTCAATGTACATTTCTTCTGTGAAAGATTGCAATGTTGCTAACTGCTTACAGAATTCTTTTGCGAATATCTTTATGATGGATACATACAAGATGTGCAGAATTTCCTATAGCAATTTATTATGCTTGCTTGCATTCGCCTGATGACTAAAGCAGTACACCTCTTCATCATCTACCCTTAAATGGACGTTTAGTGGGCGTGTCTTCATTGCGTTGTGGCATGCAGTATAACTGTGATATTTGCACCTTTCGGCCCAACACATATGACTTCAGAACAGCAAATTATTATGTCTTGTATTATTTTTTATAAACAGAGGCAAGGCTGCCAGTGACTCATAAATGATAGCTTGCGCCAGGGATGCAAAGCAGAACCATAGAGGCCCTACTCCACCTCTTTGCTGTGCCTCTAGAAACAGACTAACAAATCTAGTTTGGCTTAGTGAGTAGGGATTGAAAAGGAAAGGCAACCCATGACTCAAAAATGCTGTGGTGAAGTTGGATGCGTGGGGCCAAAAGGCACAAATATCAAAGTTCTATTGCAAACCTCAACACAACACATCTACAGCCATGTAACATCTATTTAATGTGGATGATGAAGAGGTCAATCAATTTCTTTAGTAGTCATCAGGTGAAAGTCAGACAGAAAAGCATTTCTGAAACCACTACCAACATCATTATCATCATCAAGTACCATGCCAGCTGGCGTAAGTGATCATGTCTCTACACAACTTTTGATCTCAACAGTTATTTTTCATTTCTGTTGTTGACCTTCTGCCAAGCCATTCTCTTAAGCTGTTTGGTATCTTTTCTTTATGCTTCCATCTATCGCTTCGTCCCTCAATTTTTCTCAATTTTTACAAAATGTTCCAACTTATTACATGGCCAAAAAATAATGATTGTTTCTTCTTAGTATTGCAAATTAGCTCTCTTTTGCTTTGGCCTCTTTCAGAACGTTTTCATTACTCTTCTTAGCTGTCCATGGTATTCTCAATATTCTTCTGTAAAATATTATAATATACAAGAGGATATAGATATAACAAGAGACTTCTCTTTCAGATAATAGATTGAAAATAATATTTTATCCCACTGCGTTTAGCTATGTAATAATTTGTAATATAAAAAGTACTGAAACGTGAATGAAAAGATTGGCATAATAATAATAAATACCTTCCTTCTTTTCACTCTTCTATATCATCATCACTCCCCCACCTTTCCAACTCTCTGTTTTCCCATCACATCTCACTGTTTCTCACATTGCCATGTACTAGTTTCCCATAATATAATAAATAAACTGGATGCGTTTGAAAACAAATGTTTAAGGAAAATACTCCATATACTATGGTATGAGTTCAAGACTAGTGCAGAAAGAAGAGAGAAATGATATAGCATCCAAAAATATCAATTATAATCAAGAGAAGAAGGTGGTCATATGTTGGCTATGTGATGATAAGAGACAACAAAACAATTTCAAAGCAGGCCTTCAAATGGAAACTAGGGTAAAAGAACAAAGAGGCTGATCTAGAGAAACACTAAAAAGAACAAATAAAATGAGAGGCAACAACAGCAGGCATCAGCTTCCTTTATGAGATTGAGCAACTTGCCCAGAACAGAGCCCAGAGTGATGAACACAATGCAGGTCTTGTGTAAGGTCTGATAGTTGAAAGATCTTCAGATACAGAAGTCTAAAATTTCTGCTCTATGTGCCTTCTTCGGCTCAGTAATATATAGATAGAAAGTTTCCCATATCTACTGACTTCTTCCCTTTCAGAGCCTCAAACCACCCTACCTTGGCCTCAGACATGTTGTTATGGTATCTTGGCTCTGGCAGATCTGACATGAACTCAGAATAACAATCCACACAGCTAAGGCAGCCTGTCATTAGGAACAATCTCATTAAATTTCAAAGAAAATGTAAAAAAATTGTTCATATAAAATCAGTGATAACTAAAAATATATGGCTAAGAAAAGTTAGTATAAGTAAAGCCTAGTGATTTATTCTTCTTTTTCTTTCCTTCCTCATTTGCCTTTCAGCGTCAAGGGGAGATATAATTTGTGGTCTTTTGCTCTTTTGTTCGCCTCTGCTGCTGTTATGTTTCCTAGTGCTTCTAATATTCCATCCATCCATCTTTTTCATGGTTGACCCTTGGGTCTGGTATTCTCACAACATTTATTGAGGGCTCGTTGTGTTGTGATCTTTCTGTGAATTCACAGTCATTTATTAACAGTCTATAAGAAATCAACAACAGAATTCAAAAACAATTATAGAGAAAGAATGTTATGTTCATGTTAGAATGTTAATCATAAGATTATCTTCAGTTCACATTGAAGAACTATCCATAAAGGCTCTGATCTCCTCCTCAGGAAATCTTGCAGTGTGAAACAACTTAGAAATAAAACTATTTGGTTTCACAAGTCTTCACCCATTCTGCATGTAGTTTTCTTGAACTTAAGCAACATCCTGGACATGGAGATCTGCCACTCAAACCTGGTGGTGACTTCCTGTTACAATGTGACCAGTGCATGCTAATTCCTAGGTAGCGAATATGTTACATACATGATTGCATTGTGGCCTATTGGAAGCCGCGATAGCTCAGTGGTTAGTGAACTGGACTACAAAGGACTAGAGGTAGGGTTCGATCCCAACCAAATGCTTCCAGGTTCACCCAGCCTTAAATGGGTATCAGATTTTTTCTGGGAAAGTAAAGCGGCATGGGCATAATACCGACATTTCCCCAAAATCATGTGCTGAAGGTCTGTAAAATTTATGGTCACTACCACCATATTCCCTATACGCCACTTGGCGTGACGGGGCTCTTTATTTTTTTTTCCTTGTGGCCTATGCATAATAGTCTACCTACAAACACTAATCCAATCATCCTGGCAAGCGAATGTTTGTAATCGTCATTTGTAAACTTATTATTATTCCTAAAATATGTCAGATATATCAGTTTTAGTGATATTCACATCACTCCTGACTTGTCTGATGACCACACCCCTAAGCTAGGACAGTTTATTTTCTTGAAATGTTAGAAAAGCCTTCAGTAATCTGAGGATTATTGTTTGGTCTATCTTGATATGACATTTGAAAATGTAAGATAGAAATAAACAAAAGAATAGGAATGGCAAAAAGTGATTTTTACAGCATGCAAAATATATTCATGTCAAAGTAAATAACACCAGAACTAACACTCATCATTATCACTGAGTGCCGTCTGCACGTCGAAGGTTGTCTACCATGGAGTGCCTTTCCATTCTGTCTCTTGCTTTGATGGTGCAGGTTGTCATAGGCTGACTTGTCCATCTTTTGATTTTACTCATCCATGTTATTCCTGGTCTGCCTCTGGCTCTTTTACTTTGTATTTTCCCTTCCAAGATTACTTTTAGTAGGCTTTTGAGTCTTTTAACATGCCCCAAAAATCTAATTTGTCTTGTTTGAATTGTATTTAGTGGTTCTCTTTTTATTTTAGTTGTTTTTAAGACTTCATCATTTGTTTTCTTTTCTTTCCATCCAATTCTATCTATTCTTCTAAATATCCACATTTCAAAGGCTTTATTTTTCTGTTCTGTTTCTTGTCTAATGTCCATGTTTCTGCACCATATGGGAATGTTGAGAAGATATAACATTTTGTTATTCTTAGTTCAGCTCTGGTGTTATTTGTTTGGATGTTAGCATATTTTTCATGGTATTAAAATTACTTTTTGCCATTCCTTTTCTTTTTTTTTTATTTCAGTTTTACATTTTCCATCTTTGGTTATAGTATGTCCAAGGTAGTTATATCTCTGAACTGTCTCCAGGTCTATTCCTTAAACCTTGATATCCACTTGTAGGTTTTGAATATTATCTTTGTTTATGATTGTAGTTTTAGTCTTTTTGCGTATTAATATCTAATCTATATTTTTTGTTTGTCGTGTTTATTTCATTAAGTAATTGTAGATCTTTAGAATTTTCTGCTAGTAATACTGTATCATGGAGAACAACAAAATTGACAATCATGAAGATACAGACTTTCATTAATGGATGCTTACGCAGAATAAAAGGATGGAAATGGCAGGACAAATTCACTAACATAGAATTATGGAAATGTACCAGTCAAATACCAGTGGATAAAGAGATACAGCGAAGACGATGGCGCTGGATAGGACACACACTGCGGAAGCCAACTGAGAGTATTACACAACAGGCCCTTTTTGGAATCCCCAGGGGAAAAGACAAAGAGGAAGACCAAGGAATTCTTGGAGAAGACAGATAGAAGCAGAGATGAAGATAATGGGGAAGACATGGAATGGTCTAAAAAAAATGGCAAGACACAGAACGACTTGGAAAGTGTTTGTTGAAGACCTATGCTCCACAGGGAGCTGAAAGGTAGAAGAAGAAGAATACAGTATCATAAGTATATCTTAGGTTATTGATTATCTTTCCATTAATGTTTAGGCCTGGCAATTCTATAATGTTTTTAAAGATTTGCTCAGTAAAATAAGAAAACAGAGCAGAAAATCAAAGCTATTTAAATGTGGATCTATATTAGAAATGGATAAAAGAAAAAGAAGACAAACAGTGAAGTTCTGAACTAACTGAGAATGAAAAACAAACTTAAAAAATGTGAAAAAAAACAAAACAACTAAAATGTTGGGACATGTGAAGAGACATCTGAATACTGAAGGTCATCTTGGGAGGGAAAGTGCAGGGTAGATGAGGCAAAGGCAGGCTATGACTTAAGTGAACTGATAACATCAAAGATGGACAGATGAACCTATGTCAGCATGTGCTATCAAGACAAGAGACAGAGTAAAATGACACTCTATGGTAGTCAACCTTCGGTGGCACCCAATGATGATGATCTTAATACATGTCATTAGTTCAGCAACACATATACAATCACATGTGAATCCTACTCACCAATTGATCACCATCACTGCTAAGCTGCAGCAGCGGCTGTCTGAGAGCCTTGCGGATGTGTGTATGTGTGGCATTACCTTGGAAGTACATTGCAGCAAACTTGGAAAACTTGAACTCTGTGACGTCAATCTCATCCCCATGATCCCTTGAACCTCCAATTAAAACATGGTTGTCAAGACTAATGGTGTCAGGTGCAGGGATGCCCTAAAAGTCAAAGGAACGTACACAAAATAATGACCTCAAGAGATTACACTGAAAAATTAACTATTTTTATATCATTCGCCTATCAACTAAAACAATGTGAGGTCAAATGATCTGATTTTTTCCTTCTTCATTTGCCTTTTGGCATCAAGGAAAGATATCACTTGCAGTATTTTGCTCTTTCATTGGCCTCTCCTGTTATGTTTCCCAGTGTTTTTAATATTCCATCAATCCATCTCTTCATGGTCGGCCCTTGACTCTACTGTTCTCAAAATGTTTATTGAAGGCTCGTTGTGTTGTGTTTTGATATTTCTGCTTTATCATGTGGCCAAACCATTTTATCTGTTGTTTATTTATGTACTCTATGGCAGGAATTATTTGTAGCTCTTTTTCTCAGATCTTTATTACTGATCTTATCTCTCAGGATGTTTCCTGTCATTCATCTAACACATTTCATCTCGGTAGTGCTTATTTGTCTTATTATTCTTACATTTGGAGTCCAGGATCTAACTGCAGAAATTAACTATTTTCTATTTCATTTGTTCATCAGTAAAAAGCAATATGAGGATAAAAGATCACACTGAAGAGCTGAACTATCTCTGTTATCAGTTATCAGCCAGCATTCCAATGACCAACTGACCAGCTTCTAGGTTCATCCCACCATAAAATGGGCACTGAAGGTTTATCCTGGAACACAAAGAGTACTGGTGTAATGCTGACCACATTACCCAAAAAATATACAGAAGGTAAAATAAAATAATATTGGCATGAACACCATATTCTTCAAACGTCACATTCTATTGGCATGAACACCATATTCTTCAAACGTCACATTCTATTGGCATGAACACCATATTCTTCAAACGTCACATTCTTTCTTTTCTTCTTTTACTAGAATCAGTATCATTAGTGGGGAACTGGGTGGTCTAGAGGTAAGATGTTGACCTCTGGACAAGAAGGTCATGGGTTCAATTCTCACCAATGGCAATGGGAATTAAAAAGAAAATTTTAATCAGTGGTTGGGAGCCATGATAGTTCAGTGGTTAGTGAACTGGACTACAAAGGACAAGAGGTAGGGTTCGATCCCAACCGACGACTTCCAGTTCACCCAGGCTTTAATGGGTACCGGATTTTTTTTCTGGGAAAGTGAAGCGGCACGGGCGTAATACTGACCATTAAAAAAAAAAAGTAAAAAGTAAAGTACCCCCGTCATGCCAAGTGGCGTATAGGCAATATGGTGTTAGTGACCATAAATTTTACAGACCTTCGGCACATGATTTTTGGGGTAATGTGGTCGGTATTACGCCCGTGCCGCTTCACTTTCCCAGAAAAAAATCCGGTACCCATTAAAGGCTGGGAGAACCCAGAAGCCATCGGTTGGGATAGAACTCTACCCCTTGTCCTTTGTAGTCCAGTTCACTAACCACTGAGTTATCGCGGCTGCCTAATACCGACCATATTACCCCAAAAATCATGTGCTGAAGGTCTGTAAAATTTATGGTCACTAACACCATATTTCCTATACACCACTTGGCGTGACAAGGGTACTTTACTTTTTTAATCAGTGGTTACTTCATGGCTTTACCCACCTTTAGTCTCTAAGTAGCAAGATTTGATGTCTAGCCCTCTTTGGTAAAGACAAAAAACATGAGTTGCCATGCATTTTGTGCAGGCTAAAGAACCCTTGGCAGTTTAGGATCGAAATGAGTAGGCTAAAAATGGTCACTGCCTAGGGAAAATTTATAGGAAAAAATCTACCCAAAAACTTCAAAACTCTTTACAATAAAACAATGACAGTATCTCTGAAATCAGAGAATATCTGTCTTTATTATGGCAAGGGACACCTACACACACAGCTGATGGTGTAAAAGATAGGGAGAAAGTGATATTCATGAAAAATTCAGTCCCTCTGGACCTTCATCATCATCATTATCAAGTACCGGGCTTACTGGCGTAGATGATCATATCTCTCCACAACTTTAGATCTCGACAGTTATTTATCATTTCTGTTGTTGACCTTCTGCCAAGCCATTCTCTTAAGCTGTCTGTTATTTTTTTCTCTTTGCTTCCCTCTATCTCTCCGTACCTCAATTTTTTCAGTTGTTACAATATATTCCAGTTGTTCTCTTCTCATTACATGGCCAAAAAATGATGATTGTTTCTTCCAAATATTGGAAATTAGTTCTCTTTTTGCTTTGACCTCTCTCAGAACATCTTCAATACTCTTCTTAGCTGTCCATGGTACTCTCAACATTCTTCTGTAAAACCACATTTCTACAGACTCCAGTGATTTTCTTGTCTGTTGTCCTATTGTCCTCTGGACCTTACTAGAGATATAAAGCTGTGGTACACAAACAACAAATATATCATTAATTAACTTGTGCACAGTAAGTCATCACTCTCTTCACTGCCAGTCTGAATGTTTAGTGTTATCTGGCCATGTGACCTACTTAGTGAGTGTACAGTCTGTAAGAGTACTCGATGTCTTGGTCCCATTGACTTTCAGCTCATTCCCTTCCTACTTTTCATAAACCATGTCCTCCAATATTATTATTTCTTAGTCACTACAGAGTGTGAAATGACCAGTATATGTCAGTTTTCTTTTGCTTTTTTTTAAAATTGAACTCCCTAATCATTTTAAATTTATTTTCAGTTCTATTAAAGGTATCTTTATTAGTTCTTTTGTCTATCCAGGATACTTGGAGGATACTTCTGTAGCATATCATCTCAAAAGAATACATTTTCATTTCAGTTGCTTTAACTGGCATCCTGGTTTTTCATCTTTAGTTTGTAATTAAAAGATACAAGCCAAAGAGTAGTCTCAGCTTGATTCTATTCTATTCATGGAATCTGTTTAATTCATTCAGTTTCAAATAACAATGATTTGTTTATCACACTCTTCAAACACAGAGACTCACAACTATACACCTGGTAAAAGTTGAATGACACAACATGCAGAAGCCAGATAGATTTTATACTAAGAAGAAAACAGAACAAGAAAAGAGTAACTGACAGCTGAGCTTTCCCTAATATCACAGACGACACGGACCACAAAATGGTTATGATTACACTCAGACAGCCAAAACAAAGAGAAGATATGCAAACAAACAAAAGAAGCAAAAAGAACAGACAATGAAAATAAAACAGATAAAAGATCAAGAATCAAGGAATATCCTAGAAAAAAAACTAACACAGGAATTCAAGAAACTCCCTAATGAAGTAACCACAGTAGAAGAGGAGCGGAAACAGTTTAAGAAAACAGTAATCAACATCTAAAAACAGTGTGTGAAATGAAGCTATGGATAAAAGAAAGGAAAAAGAGCACCCGTAGTAGAACAAAGCAATCAGTGAAGCAATTAAAGAAAAGAAGAAACTGTTTAAAAATTGGAGGGTGAACAAGAACCAAACAGAATATGAAAAATATGCTTCAGTTCGGAAAAAAGTTAAAAAAAGCTATATCGTGAGATCCTTCTCTGCCTGCCTTCAGAATAGATATCTAACAGGCATTATTTGTTGGATGCTCTCATAAAACTATCCATCACGTGCCCCCATGGCTACATGTAACCTTGATAGGGCTAAATGGGTACTCCATCAAGGCCAAAGATGTTCCATAGACTAGCAGGTGAGAAGATAGCATCAAAGAATGGATAGGCCTTGACTTTGCGGAGTTTAAAAAATAACTGAAGCTAGAGAGAAATGGAGAAGATTGAGACTGTCTAGTTGTGGTGCCAAAATGACCCTGGAATTACCGAATGATGAAGAAAGAAGATATCATTATGTCAAACTGACCTGAAAATCTGTGTTCTTGCTTGCAGACGTCTGGCCTGTGTCATCCACAAACTTGAACAGGTTCTCCAGCTGGATGATGAGAGGATGGAAAGAGATTAACAATGAATCACCTTAATCTTCACAATCATCATCACTCTCATCATCTCTTCTACTCCTATCTATCGATCTACTGACCTTTTGAGCCGGAGCCCTCCAATAGGGCGTAAACCAAGATACTCCATCTCTTATCTGAATTTTTGTTCTAGCAGTTTTCCATTCTTTTAAAGATATTTTATCAAATCTGGTCATTTGTCTCTGTTCTGTGCAAGCAGCTCTATAACTACTTCACAGAGAGCACAAATCTTCATTTAACAATTAAATGTACAGATTTCATCAGTCTTATTGCCTTTCATTTACTACATGACAGGCTTGTAAAGGTAAAGTACGAGACTTGAAGCAGCATCTTAGCACACAAGTTTCACCCAAATGTGTTCAGCTGTCTATCCAAAAGTGTTCAGAGACTTCTGCATAGTGTCACTTCCAGCATCAAAACTCACGATGCAAGGTGGCATTCCTCACCTTCCTAGAGTAACACCCTGGTACCCATTTCTGCCAGCGGCTGGGTCAACCGCAAGAGTATTTTTTTTTAACATGAGTATAACTCACACTGCTCCCAGCGAGAATCAAACACGGGTTGTTCGAATGTTGGTAGCCTATTGAGTGGTTTTCCCAAATAAGCTACTGAGGCCCCCCAAATATCTCGTAAAACAAGTTTTGTAAGTCCCATATGAATTGTTTCCTTTCTTTTTTCTAATGTATTAACTCTTTGCTCTTCTATTGTACCCAAACAAGACATGATGACTTAAGCATCATACAAAAATAAATTGTTATTTAAATGGAACAATGCACAGCATATGACAGCAAACAAAAAAACTAAAAAGATAAATGCTGATTTATATATATATAGATAAATTTAAATAAAATTACATTCAGAGCTAGAAAGAACAATTTTTAAAAACTCACATTTTCAATAAATGAAAGTAATAATTATAAATATATATATATATATATATATATATAATTCATAAACAAATCTGTGAAAATCTTAATGTAATATTAAAATAATATATAATATTATAAATAACTTTCTTTTAGAATACTGAACCATCATCACTGTACTGAGAGAGTCTCCATTAGCACAAAGATCCAGAAGAGTGCACAGATTTTGTACCACAAATGCACCCGAGTAATTTCCGGGAGCAGGTTAATAAATATAACATAACTCTAGTTGAGAATATCAAAACATAATAAATTTACATAATTCTACTTGAGAATATCAAAACATCAAAAATATACATAACTCTACTTCAGATTATCAAAACATAATTCTGATTCTATACGTGGAGAGTTTCAAATTAACTTTGTTATAGTTTCCCATATCAAACACAGAGCTGCAATGATAATTTAATCAAACGTCTTTGCAACTAAACTTAATCATGTGAGAGTCCTTTACACTTTTATTCCTCTTCACTGTTCACTTTCAGACATTCATCTCTGAAGAGAACATCAGATTGGTCCATTCAAGATCTTGGTTTTAGCCTAATGCCTTGGGGCTGATATGAGGTATTACTTCATAGACTCAATTAAAAGTGATGTAGCAAGGTACAATAACATCTTTGATTTCCTGAGTTCTGCTTGAGAAGTTGGATCTTGTCCTACAAGCTCAAGTTACTGCAATACTAGGTTAATTATTTTTTTTTATCAATCGGCACATTTCACACACGGAAACATTCACTCATTTGCGTCTTTAAAAAAATACACATGGTTTTACTATTATATATCTAATTGTTAAAGTGATCAGGAGAGGCTGTAACATAACAATTTTAAAACTGTTATAGTTAAAAAATGAATATAGCATCTGCTGAAACTCTCTGATTTGTAAATCTTGGATCTACTTGTTACAAGCATTAACTACTAAAATATCATACACACATCAATATTTACTTGAGCTAGAAGATTTACACTTTGCATGTGGTGTCACAAATTGACATCATTTTCATAAAATATCAATTTTAAGAATGACTAGCCTCAGGACATCCATAAATGCTGCAACATTTCCAAGATTGGAACTAAACTGCCACTTTCAGATGAAAACAAACAGCTGTGAAGCTAGGGACTAAAGCAATTCTCACCTAAGTAGCCAGTCTGTTTTGACATAGTTTGTTGTTATTGATCTCAACTAGTAGTATAGAGTACAAATCAGCTTTGGGTTGCCGACCCAACTCGTGCTTCTCAAGATCCTCAATATCTCATATAAGGCTCTTCATTAACGGATAAAAAACTATGAAACATTTGCTGCTATTTTTGCAGAGGTCACATTCAGATGTCATGGAGTCAGTTCCTGTTTTGCCAATTCTGTAAATATTATCCAACTTCATAAAGTTGTCGCACTGCAATCTATTTTACACTGTCAGCCAGTGCCTACTTCTTTAACACATATATATGGAAATGTTTCCCTTTTCTTGATTTTTTTCCTCCTTCACATGCCTTTTCTGCATACTTTAACCCAAAAAAAAAATGAAACAAATCAAAATAATATATTTAACACAAACAAAAGTGGGTAAAAAAAAAATATATTAAAAATAAAAGTGTTATGATTGTGGTAGTTCAAAATGAAAGAAAGTTTATGTAATTGTCTTTGTTTCACATACATAAAAAAAAATTGACATGCATATATTTGTTTCTGTACTTTGATTTTTAGTTTTCATAAAACTTTGCTCTTTGAATAGAAACATATCAGTTAATATAATATGTGTATGTATGTATGTAAATAAAATCAGGGATATTCTGCATTGAGGGAGGAGGGTAGGGGGAGAAGCTGGGATGAGAGTAGGAGGTAGGGTAAGATAAAATGGAGGATAGAGATCAGGAGAGGGCTGGAGATATTAGAGCAAGTTAAGATATGATTATAAGAAGTCGGGAAAAGAGAAATAGAGGAAAAATGTAAAAGGAAAAGTGAAAGGGTAGGATGGTTACAAATAATGAGGAAGAAAAGTAATAATTTTTATATAAAATAATTGTTAGAGCTATGATAAAATAATTTTCTGCTTTTTAACAACAACACAATGCTTAAAAAAATCTAATAAAAAAAAAAATCATGTTTGCTGCATATAAAGTTGATAACATCTGGAGCTTAAATTCAGAGTTGAAATAGAGTATTTAGTAATTTTGAAGCAGAACATCAAGTTGTTCAAGCAGAAATAGCTCTTGAATAAGAAAAATAATGTTAAAATTGTTTATTGGAAAATAAAGGGTAAATAAAGTGTTAGTTGGTTAGTCAGTTGGCCGTTCTTCCTCATTGCACATCAGACAACTTCATAAGTTCTCAGACCTCCACAGTGTTGATTTACCAGTCCTCATTAGCTCTCTGCATAACACTCTTGTCTGGCATCACTCATTCGGATGTGATGCTATTATAGTCAATTTTATTTTCATTACCTGAATCACTTACTCTCCTGCTTTCTTGAGAGCATTTGGAACTTCAACCCACTTTCATTGCTTGTCCATTCTTCACAACAGCCAACCTGGCGAGTCTGTGGTCTCATTTATGACTACTTCTTACACCCAAATCTCCTGGCACAAAATGAAGCAAATTTTAATCAGCCTTCATCTCTTCATAGACTTTAACGACTTCCTTTGAGCAAAGCCTATATTGATCTTTATGAGTAAAGCCTATTTTGATCTTTATGAGCAAAGCCTATTTTGATCTTTATGAACAAAGTCTATTTTGATCTTTATGAACAAAGTCTATTTTGATCTTTATGAGCAAAGCTTATTTTGATCTTTATGAGCAAAGCCTATTTTGATCGTTAAGAGCAAAGTCTATTTTGATCTTTATGAGCAAAGCCTATTTTGATCTTTATGAGCAAAGCCTATTTTGATCTTTATGAGCAAAGCCTATTTTGATCTTTATGAGCAAAACCTATTTTGATCTTTATGAGCTTTCTCATTGAATCTCTGAGAAAGCATATGTGGGTTTAAAAAAAAGACCATTAATGCTTATATGATATAGACACCCATATGGTGATTAATTGAAAATTATAACAATACCAATAGCAATTTACAACCATTACCATGTATATGAGTAACATGCTGATAAATAACAACAAATGTTATCAGCATGCAAATATTAACTAATCAACTATGGTAGTATTGAAAACAGAATAACTAGTCTGGTCATGGTTATAGCTAAACCTTACATCCTTCCAGTGCTATTAACCCAAGATTACGATACCATAGTAAAAATTACCGCATTAAAACACAAATTCTTCACAATTTAATATTTATTGTGCTCAAACATTCCGCTGCTCTATGTACTTTCCTAGTTATCATTTCCGGTCACCCCTAAGTGTTTAATATATTTCAATTGCTGTTGGATTTTTTCCCCTGGTTTCATGAGAAACGATCTCAAGAAATTGGTTGATTTTCCTCATTTTATTTTTGTTATTTATTTATTTGTTTTTTTTTGTTGTGACCAGGGAGATGTCCACAGTCGTCAGGCAGACATCAAACAACCTTTTGTAACTCGGGAAACACAGCAAATAATGCTATGAGATAGCCAAACATACTGATGGACTTACAGCATCCAAACTGATAGACATTGTAACACATCCGACCCCTGAGGTCAAATTCAGGTCATAAATCAACCTGAGATGGGAAATCCAAGTTCCCGTGTTTAAAAAAAAAAAATAAAAAAGTAAAGTACCCCCGTCACGCCAAGTGACGTATAGGGAATATGGTGTTAGTGACCATAAATTTTACAGACCTTTGGCACATGATTTTTGGGGTAATGTGGTCAGTATTATGCCTGTGCCGCTTTACTTTCCCAGAAAAAAATCCGGTACCCATTAAAGGCTGGGTGAACTCGGAAGCCATCGGTTGGGATCGAACCCCGCCTCTTGACCTTTGTAGTCCAGTTCACTAACCACTGAGCTATCGCGGTTCCCTTCCCCATGTGTGGCTTAGAGTAAACATACAGCTGTGTGTCAAAAAGTTAAAAGAAAATACTATTTTTGGAGCTACTAATGTTACAATAAAGTGGTAGTAATTTTTACTAAGGCATCGTAACACTTCAGTCACAGATTGACATTGTAATCTAGGGTTAAATGTAATATAGGGTTCATAGTGTATTTCCATAAGTCCCTTATTTGAGCAACCATTTTAATCTCATTAAGGAAGTTGAAGCCTGCTATCTTTGACTCTCTTGTCTGTGGTCTTCTCAATGGCTCTAAATGTTAGCACTTTCATGTTTTCATGTTGTTTCCACATTTGAAGGTCTTGCTTTGTATTTCTCTGATTATTTTGTCTTATCACATCACTGAAATATTGTTGTTGTTATGGATATCTGTGAGAGGAGACCTTTCGGTCCAATACCGTGTAATGATACCTGCCGGTATTTCTGAGTTCCCTTGAAGTTTCGTAGAAAGTGTTCCCTTTATTAGGTCTCTGAGAAAGTAGAGATTTTTCTGATATTGGTGAGCTTCAGACAGTCAAACAGGTGATCACATGACTGATATAGGGCCATCTTCTCTTCATGTTTATTGATGAGACTGTTGATCGCATGGCCATGTCTCTTATTACTGCACTAGTTTTGAACTTAAAAAAATATTGCATACAAAGCACTTTCCTTAGAAATAAGCATATAGGGCACCCAACAAATACAGTGCTGGCCACAGAAGTGCTGGGGTGAAAGGTTATGAAGATATGATAGGTGTCAGTAAACCACAAATTGTATACTCCAGGTTATATAGAAAAAAGAGTATAATTCTCAGATGAATGCAAAAGAAGAAAGACTGATTGTTAAAACAGATTGCAAAGAAAGCACCATAAAACTACCTTGAGTATTTCAAATTTTGTTCTGTTAACTGATCATATGTGTGAATAAACTATGGATATGAAACTCATGTCTAATCATAAATTAGTGTTTCTTTAGTTCTTTGGTCTTTAAGATCTGGTCTTCCTTTACACTCACTAACATTTATTGGTTTGTCCATACAAGAGATGGCTTGAATGATGGTACAGCATTCAAGTGAGGTGACCAGAAATAATTTGGCTCTCCCATACAACAATAAATGCAGGAGACAAATAATAATAAATGAATATTATTATAGAGGGAAACGTCCGAGGTGATAATTCAGGGAATCATAGGAGGAAGAGGTATGTATTACAGCACTCAGAAAAAAATGACAAATAAACAACAACAGAAAATAACAAAGAACAACATATGGTCCTGCTTCGGACCATATGTTGTTCTTTGTTTTTTTTCAGTTGTTGTTTATTTGTCATTTTTTTCTGAGTGCTGTAATACATACCTCTTCCTACTATGATTCCAACAATAAATGCACCTGGACAAGCCTCTGAATCTAAAATCCTCTATCTGAAACTGTGGGGTCATATCATATATGCCCACCCAGACCCCCAATAATGTGATAATGCTGTAAAGATATTTCTGTTTATAATGGATGTTTCATGGTGTGAACCTCCAACTATAACTGTTTGTATTTTTATGTTTTAGTAAGAATAGGTGTTTCATGATGTGAGTCTCCAACTGTAACTATTTGTATTTATCTGTTATAGTAACAATGAATGTTTTATGATGTGACCCTCCAACTGTAAGTATATATATTTTTATGTATTAGTAGCAAAGGATGTTTCATGATGTTAGTCTCCAACTATAACTTTTATTCTTGGCTGCATCTGTTGCCCTGTTACATGATGTCATTAACTATATAATCCACTGATGTCTTTGTCAGCTCGTGGTTACAGATAAAGCAAAAGAAAAAAGATATATAACAATGTAGATAAATAAAACAACCTGACAATGAAAACTTTGTAATAAAAAAGTACTTATGTTTTTATGTTGATATGTGCTGCTATCATGTTAAAATATATCATCATCATCATCATCATCGAGTGCCTTCTCCGCAATGAAGGTTGGCTACCATGGATTGTCATTCTACTCTGTTTCTTGCTTTGATGGTGCAGGCTGTCATAGATTGACTTGTCAATATTTTGATGTTACTCGTCCATGTTAGTCTTGGTCTGCCTCTGCCTCTTTTACCTTGTATTTTCCCTTCCAATATTACTTTTAGTAGGCTGTTGTGTCTTTTAACATGCCCCAAAAATTTCATTTGTCTTGTCTTAATTGTATTTAGTATTTCTCTTTTTATTTTCAGTTGTTTTAAAACTTCGTTTGTTTTCTTTTCTTTCCATCCAATTCTATCTATTCTTCTATAAATCCACATTTCAAAGGCTTCAATTTTCTGTTCTGTTTTCTTGTCTAATGTCCATGTTTCTGCACTATACAGGAATATTGAGAAGATGTAACATTTTGCCATTCTTAGTTTCAGCCCTGCTGATATATATATATATATATATTATCATAATTAACCTTTCAGTTCCTTTAGAGGCAAGAAATGATACTGAATAGACTTGTAACAGAATTGTTGGACATATATTTCTTTTATTTGTTCTCTGTAGGAAGAGGTAATTTTCTAAAATCATTGAAATTGTAAACTTTTGGAGATTAACCCAGAGTTCAAATGTTGGTGACATTGTTTACACACTTGGAAGAGTTCATAAGCTCCATCAGCATGAAACATGACCTAGCCTCATAGTCAGTCTTCCCAGGTAACAGCCTGCGCATCAAAACAGGCTGACTAACACAAGCTAGGATTTCCTTGTTCACCATAGTGGTGGCTCCTACTGATATAGAAGACCTAGTACTGCAGTAAATCTAGACAGAACAAGTCACACATTTTTCCCAGAGTTTTTGGATTTAGACACAGTTCCACACAGTTTTTAGATTTAGACAAACTTCAACTTCTACAGTTAAAGTCGGGAACATCAAGAAAGAAATTACGACCCATTTAACTGATGAGTCAAAGGGCTGTTGCCTATATCAGCTCAGGGCTTACACCAAGAAAAAGAACAACACGCTGTTCCAAGATCTTCCTGTATAATTAATAAAGAGGTCATGGGCACTACACAAGTGCTGTGATGATAGGTCCTATATACAGGAACTAGACCAAGTCGGCTTCATGTCAAATTACTCTTCAAGTCATTTTTTATGAAATGCAAATTAGGTTAGACTTTGTTTAGTCAGGAGAGCTGTGATAGCTCAGTGGTTAGTGAACTGGACTACAAAGGACAAGAGATCGGGTTCAATCCTGATTGATGGATTCCGGGTTCACCCAGCCTTTAATGGGTACCAGATTTTTTTCTGGGAAAGTAAAGTGGCACGGGTGTAATACCGACCACATTACCCTCGAAATCATGTGCCGAAGGTCTATAAAAATTATGGTCACTAACACCATATTTCCTATACGCCACTTAGTGTGACAGCAATCTTTACTTTTTACTTGTTTAGCCAGCCACATGATTCCCTTGCTTATTTCTAACATCATCTCCGACTGCACACTCTTTCCTTATTTCACCATATAAAAAAAAAAAACTATAAAAAAGGCCTTATTACAATAATGCATCCACAAATATCATCTATAATCAAGAGAAGAAGATGGTCATATGTTAACAATGCAATGAGAAGAGACAACAAGAGAATCTCAAAGTAAGCTATCTAACTGGAACCAGCAGGTACAAGAAAACAGAGGCAGGCTTAAAGTAACACTAAAAAGAACACAGATGCATGTAGCAACAATAGCAGGTATCAACTCTCTTGCTGAAATTGAGCAGCTCACCCAGAATAGGCATGGTTGGCAAGATACAATGTCAGGGCCTGACACTTGATAACAAAGATCATCAGATGGAGAATTTAAAATGCTTTACTCTGCAACATTTGTTTTCCCTGTTGAAGAAGTCCTTTACCTGCCATGTTGTGTGTTATTTCATTATTTGCACAGAAAAACTAACTTTTTTGTACGTGCTATTCTGTCAATATATATATTGGATTATGTGCAATAATTCTTGGAGTTAACGTTTCTACCCTGGAAATACACTAGTATAGTCTATCTATCTATTGACCTTTCGAGCCGTAACCGGCCCATAGGGCGTAGACCAAGATACACCTTCTCCTATATGAATTTTTGTTCTAGCAGTTTTCTTTTAAAGATATTTTATCAAATCTCGCCATCTGTCTCTGTTCTGTGCAAGCAGTTCTATCTCATTGAGGGAGCCGATTCCTGCTGCTCTTGCCTCTCTCATCAATGTTCTTCTCAGTGTCTCCCTGGGTCTTACTAGTATAGTACATATCAATAAATTTAATTTATAAATAGCCCATTCTCCAACTACTATACAAATACCACATTTCTAGAACATCAAGGAAAGGTTTAAATCCCCAACTACATCTACTTCTATAGTGACACAAGTAAATATCACAAACAAAACTCCCATCCCCAGGAAATGAAAAGAATTTGATAAAAATATAGGCACAACTTCATTTAATTAAAAGTATTAAATAGAAATTTCTCAAAACAAATATAAAAACACAAATAAAAAAAAAAATAATGATTAAAAAAAAAAGTGTGTTCAATATAAATAAGATCTGTGCAACATAAATAATATGATAAAAAGATGTCTTTTTTAACATAGCGATAATAAAATTACAATAAAAACAAATAATAAAAGATAAAATTTAAAGTATCACTTAACATAAAAATATAATGAAAGGACAATTATTTTAAATCTACTCGAAGTCAGTGTCAGTGCATGGAGACTGTACCACTGGCAACAACTGTTACAGCAACCTGTATGTTCACCAATATGTTCTAAAGTATAAAGTATTTTAGTGACGCCAATATGTTCTAAAGTATAAAGTGTTTTAGTGATGCCAATATGTTCTAAAGTATAAAGTATTTTAGTGGCGCCAATATGTTCTAAAGTATAAAGTATTTTAGTGATGTCAATATGTTCTAAAGTATAAAGTATTTTAGTGACACCAATATGTTCTAAAGTATAAAGTATTTTCGTGACACCAATTTGTTCAAAAGTATAAAGTATTTTAGTGACACCAATATGTTCTAAAGTATAAAGTATTTTAACTCTTTCCATACAGAAACTTTTCATCAATGCAATGGAAGAGATTTCAGAGACAAAATTGTCCATGGTTTTAAGAATCAATCTACATATTTATATTTATCTAACATATAAATGAATTTTTAGATAATTGAACAAGGTATTAGATTTCACCAATGCCAAGATGATACAAGACATATAAAAAGAATATTGTTTGATGGCGGTTCACACTAATCAAATTGAGAGTAATGCTGTTTGTGGCGAAACATACATGGCCAAAATCGGCGTGGTGCACAGTGCGGAGAAACATATGTGGCAGAAACCCGCATGACACAGTGCGACGAAACATACGTGGCCAAAATCGGTGTGACGCACAGTGCAGTGAAACATATGTGGTCGAAATTGGCGTGCCGCACAGTGCGGCGAATGGTACAGAAAGAGTTAATCCTTTGAACCCTGGTATCCTAACTTATAGAGCCCCATTCCTGTTCTGTTTCTTAATCCTTTTGGAGAGTGATGTATAAACATTACCATACCAAGTCAAGATGATGTATTAAACATTACGAAACCAAGTCAAGATGATGTATTAAACATTACGAAACCAAGTCAAGATGATGTATTAAACATTACGAAACCAAGTCAAGATGATGTATTAAACATTACGAAACCAAGTCAAGATGATGTATTAAACATTACGAAACCAAGTCAAGATGATGTATTAAACATTACGAAACCAAGTCAAGATGATGTATTAAACATTACGAAACCAAGTCAAGATGATGTATTAAACATTACAAAACCAAGTCAAAACATTTTGAGGTAAGGGAACTAATATTATTACTTGATGTTGATACTTTCCTCAACTCATTAACCTAAAAGCCCTTTTTTTTTTAACAATTGGGGGACATCTGGAGAGTTAATTTGTTGATTTCAGGAGGTATTATCAGGACAATTCAATATCTGCTCCACTAAAATTTCCAACAGCCTGTGCAAAGTGTCTATGCTGATTGCTCCTGTTTCATCCTTGTGAGTAATTTGATATTCCACCTACAAAACATACTTGTTCTACCTTCTATCCCTCAAACCCCCCCCCCAAAAAAAAAAAAAAATTAGTCAGGTCAGGAGGTAGTCTCCCATGCTGTTTCATCTTCTTGAGAGAGGTGTTCCTAATCTTGATCTTAATCCTTCTCATGCCGCTAGATGTCATGTAAGGGGTTAAGGAAAAGAAATGCAAATGAATGCATAAAAATGCGAAGTTTCACGACAGCCACACTTTTGTCACCATTTCCTTTTCATACACACAGGATAGACATTTTTATTTTCTTTACATATTTCGAATATTTTTGTTTTGAATGTTTCGTTTTTAGTTTTGTGTGTGTGTGTTTTTCTTGTTTGTTCCTGCTGAAGGCCTATTGGGCAGAAACGTCGTTTAGTCTGTGTCGTCCACTTATCACGTAAAGCTTCTAACATACCATTTTTTTGTATTTTTTAATTTTCCCTAGATGTCATGTAAGGCTTGTAGTGTTTTTCACCATCCATCTCTATTCTTAGCAAGATATTCAATCTTATCTAATGAGTCTATTTGAGCTAATAAATCTACTTGTCCTTTCATTATATTACTCTATGTTACAAAACATATCAATTACGGAATAGAAAACTAATGTTTTACATTTTACATCAACACAAATAAATGATATGTATGAAGAAAAAAAAAAAAACTCATAATTTCCCCAAAACAAATTACAAATGGATAGAACAGGAAGGAGTATTTGGTATAATAGAATTATCTTTTGTAATACTGATGCAGTAAATATGACCAAATAAGGTGAGACAAGGCTGAATTTTTTATAAAAAAATCTTACCATGACATTATAATCAATCTACAAAACAAAAGAAATAAAAACCAAAGAAACAAAAAAAATTAAATTTGCAAAGAAGTTTTATGAGAAATAAATATATCACTTAAAATTAACAACAACAAATAAACAATTATAATTTGATGAAAGCAAAAATTATTTTAAATATTACTATGTAGAGAAAAAAAACTAGCAGTTTGATAATAAACAAGTTAGGTTTGATTTGCAACTAAACACTAAAAAAGTCTACAACTAAAATGTGTTAATAACTTCATTGATAATAAAAGATACACACAAAAATATTAATAATAGAAAATGTGTGGATATAATGAACTGTATAAAACACAGACACAGGTTTTTCATGACCTCACTACGCTGTAGTTGTTAGAAGGCTGTGTTCTCAAACTAATTCAGTAGTTTATGAATAAAGTCTACAGTAAACCAACCTATTTAAAATCATATCTGTCAACAAGGCTTATAGGGAACCAACATCTTTAGACCTATCTGTCAAATAAGACCTATAGGAAACCAACCTGGTTAGATCTATGTAGATTAAACATGAAATTATATTTAGCAGCTAATTTATCAGAGACAAGACATACTATGTTGTTTCGGGAAAAGCCTTCATCAGATGCAAAACAAATAATATACAAAGATCAACACGGTAGGCAAATACTATTCTGGTGAGAAAGTGAGTAAACCTTGCTGGGTGTGGGGTGTGTCTAGCTAGCGATACAGGTGAGCAAAAAGTAAAGTTAGAATTAACTGGAAGGGTTTTTATATTATATTGGGGGAGATTGGTAGCCATCCGAGTATGGACCGCTTAGGTGCCCTCAACATTAACACCACCAGCAATATCTGTACGTACATCCATATATACACCCAGGTGAGAACACACAGACATATATACACACAGCAAGCACTGCAGAGAAGTTTCTTTTCACTTATTTTAATATTATTTTCTTTCTCACACAGTTCATTATTGTTTAGTAATATAGGGTTAATGTCATTTACTAACATATTTATGTATGTGTACATGTTGTCCATAGTTCCTGCTAAGCTGCAACATCATTTTATTTTGTGTTGTCCATCACCTACATAAACCTGTAAACATATCACTTTCTTCCCTTGTTCCCCCTTTCACCTTTGCTATAAGATTTTACAGCAGCTTTGCATTTGAACACATTTGTATGCATTTTTATACCTATATCCTTTTACAAGAAATCAACATATTTCAATCTATATCTGTCAATAAGACTTACAAGAAATCAACATGTTTACATTTATGTCAGTCAATAAGGCTTACAAGAAATCAACATGTTTAAATCTATATCTGTCAATAAGGCTTACAAGAAATCAACATGTTTAAATCTATATCTGTCAATAAGGCTTACAAGAAATCAACATGTTTAAATCTATATCTGTCAATAAGGCTTACAAGAAATCAACATGTTTAAATCTATATCTGTCAATAAGGCTTACAACAAATCTATGTCTATCATTAAGACTTACAAGAAACAAACCAATTTAACCCTAGATTAAGACATGTTTGTAAAAATTATGAAGGCAAAATAAATATTTTTTCCCCGACAGTTTGCAGTGGGCAGAAATTTCCCCCTTCCCCTCTGTATACCTTCCTAATTATTCCCACTTGTGATCCCTGACAAGTTATTGCTGGTGGGATTTTTTTTTTCAAACACCAAGCGCACTTTATCAAAAAGTCTAAATAATGTATCACAAAAGTGAGGATTTTAAAATATATTTGGCCATAAGAGCAATCATTTTGTTACTTCTGTCTGCAGAAAGCTCTTCAGCTGACAGTGAAACATCAAACAAGTCTTTGTAAACAAGGAATCAGTAGCGACCACGTTAAGCTAAGGGTGAATGTAGGGGCTGGACTGATGGCCGACATGTCAATAAACAAATAATCTATCCGATAGTAATATCACACAGCCGATAACACTGTGCTTTCAAATTTTTGACTATAAATCGGGAAACGATTATCGCATTTGATTTCTACGGTTCTTCTTAGGTAAACACAAAGCTTTGTAGCAAAAGTTCTGTCTTGTGTGTCAGTAAACAAGGCATAGTCCAATAGCACTATGCATTCTAATTTTGTGCCATAAATCGGACCTAAGCTAATAAATGATTACCGCATCGAATTTCTGCTATTTTTCTTAGGTAAACGCAAAGCTTTGTAGCAAACATTCTAGCCGATGTGTCAAGAAACAAAGCAGTCCAATTGCGCTGCACATTAGAATTTCGGGCAATAAATTGGACCTTAGCTTGCAAATGATTACCAGGGGGACTGGTTAGTCTCAAGGCAAGACACCGGCCTCGAGACAGAAACGTTGTGGGTTCAAATCCCGGCTACACCAGTTGGGATTTTTATTTATGATTTTGCTCTGCGGCAACCACCCCTGGTCTCAGCAGTGAGGCCCGGCTTGAAACGTCAATTACTCATCGACAAAAAAATATGAGTACATCCGAAGACGGAGTTAACTGCCTGTGCGGTGAGGGATCCCTGTGCACACAGCTGCCAGGGAAAAATTGATCAACACGCAAAATTCATTTCCTAGTTTCTAGGGAGTTCGTCAGAGGTAAAAGCTGGCGAACGCACCAATTAAAAAAAAAAAAAATGTTTACCACATCCGATTCCCGCAGCTCTCCTTAGGTAAACACAAAGTTTTTTGTAGCAAAAATTACAAGAAAATATTATTTCTTCAAACTACAAAGGGTGTTCGTAATTTTTACAAAGGTGCTGTAAAAATGTTAACGTAATCTAGGGTTAAATCTATATCTGTCAATAAGACTTACAAGATACCGACCTATTTAAATCTATATCTATCAATAAGACTTACAAGAAACCGAACTATTTAAATCTATATCTGTCAATAAGACTTTCAAGAAACCGACCTGTTTAAATCTATATCTGTCAATAAGACTTACAAGAAACAACCTGGTTTCTATCTATATCTGTCAATAAGACTTACAAGAAACCAACCAATTTAAATCTATATCTATCAATAAGACTCACAAGAAACAACCTGGTTTCTATCTATATCTGTCAATAAGACTTACAAGAAACAACCTGGTTTCTATCTATATCTGTCAATAAGACTTACAAGAAACCAACCAATTTAAATCTATATCTGTCAATAAGACTTACAAGAAACCGACCTATTTAAATCTATATCTGTCAATAAGACTTACAAGAAACCGACCTATTTAAATCTATATCTGTCAATAAGACTTACAAGAACCAACCGATTTAAATCTATATCTGTCAATAAGACTTACAAGAACCAACCGATTTAAATCTATATCTGTCAATAAGACATACAAGAACCAACCGATTTAAATCTATATCTGTCAATAAGACTTACAAGAAACCAACCGATTTAAATCTATATCTGTCAATAAGACTTACAAGAAACAACCTGGTTTCTATCTATATCTGTCAATAAGACTTACAAGAAACCAACCAATTTAAAATCTATATCTGTCAATAAGACTTACAAGAACCAACCGATTTAAATCTATATCTGTCAATAAGACTTACAAGAAAACAACCTGGTTTCTATCTATATCTGTCAATAAGACTTACAAGAAACAACCTGGTTTCTATCTATATCTGTCAATAAGACTTACAAGAAACCAACCAATTTAAATCTATATCTGTCAATAAGACTTACAAGAAACCGACCTATTTAAATCTATATCTGTCAATAAGACTTACAAGAAACCGACCTATTTAAATCTATATCTGTCAATAAGACTTACAAGAACCAACCGATTTAAATCTATATCTGTCAATAAGACTTACAAGAAACCAACCAATTTAAATCTATATCTGTCAATAAGACTTACAAGAACCAACCAATTTAAATCTATATCTGTCAATAAGACTTACAAGAACCAACCAATTTAAATCTATATCTGTCAATAAGACTTACAAGAACCAACCGATTTAAATCTATATCTGTCAATAAGACTTACAAGAAACCAACCAATTTAAATCTATATCTGTCAATAAGACTTACAAGAACCAACCGATTTAAATCTATATCTGTCAATAAGACTTACAAGAACCAACCGATTTAAATCTATATCTGTCAATAAGACTTACAAGAAATCAACATGTTTAAATCTATATCTGTCAATAAAACTTACAAGAAACCAACCAATTTAAATCTATATCTGTCAATAAGACTTACAAGAAACCGACCTATTTAAATCTATATCTGTCAATAAGACTTACAAGAAACCGACCTATTTAAATCTATATCTGTCAATAAGACTTACAAGAACCAACCGATTTAAATCTATATCTGTCAATAAGACTTACAAGAAACAACCTGGTTTCTATCTATATCTGTCAATAAGACTTACAAGAAACCAACCAATTTAAATCTATATCTGTCAATAAGACTTACAAGAAACAACCTGGTTTCTATCTATATCTGTCAATAAGACTTACAAGAAATAACCTGGTTTCTATCTATATCTGTCAATAAGACTTACAAGAAACCAACCAATTTAAATCTATATCTGTCAATAAGACTTACAAGAAACCAATATATCTCAATAAAACTTACAAGAAATCAACTGCTTAAATCTATAAGACCTATAGAAAGGATACTGTTACTGGCATTATTCCATCAAAATTGTGTTGAAAAATCACTCAACCACTTTTTAGTGTGGGTGCTGCTTTAGCAAAATGGTTAATAAGATTGGGTATGATCCCAACAAATGGTTCCTAGATTCTTGACTCTTAATCCTTGCCATGCCATTAGACATTCTATCTATCTATCTATTGTCCTTTCGAGCCGAAGACGGCACATAGGGCAGAACCACAATCTCAAAAACAGAAACCCTGCGTGCCAACATGGCACATATTGCAGAGGTCACCGCTTCTGTTTCCATAACAATGCTTTTTACAATGACAGCTTGTCAAGCCATCGATCAAGCCATTAGACATTGCATAGGGTTTTTTTTTTCGCCACCCATCTCTATTCTGGGTGAGATGTTTATCATTTGGGTGTTCCCCATACATCTTAAGATGAACCCTTTTACTTATGAGATTATAATGGGTGTAATATGTGAGTTCAAAGATTTTGGAAAAAATACCTAACTTTACATGAGATAAAAAGTTACCTTTTACAAAAAATAAAACCTGATTTTTTTTTGTGAAGAAAATACCTGATATTATACAGACACAAAACCTTACATGACAGGGAACTAACACCTTGATTTATACTTGATAAAATTAATCTTGTGAAAAAATATTTTTCGTATAAGCGAATATCCATAAATTATAATATCTGCCGTAAAGAAAAAACTTAGTAATAGGATCACAAATAAAGCAGAAAACAAATCTCAGCAGATAATTTTGTAATTTACAACACGAAATATTGCAACAATTCTGCAAAGTACAAGAAAATAGAGCAAAGATGTGTAACAGACAACTTAGAAAACCGCAGTCAATAAATTTGTTACACTTACAATAAGGAACACTGCACAGCTGTAACAAAGAGCTAAAATAATCTACTTCTTAACATATTTACAATTATTTAAGATGGCATTCAAACAAATATGAGTTATTGGAACACTGTGATGGCAACACTGGGAAATGACAATTTAGTCTAGATGCAAGTTTTTTATTGTGGATCACACTGTTATCCTTTTGATACAAAAAATAACTGCCATAAAATGATACAACATATAAAACATATACAACATATACAAAATAACTGCTATAATAATCTACTAAAAAAAATGCACACACAGAGAGCAAACAAATAATGTGGAAACTCGGAGGCTTAGACAAACATAACAATTAAGCAGGGCAACATTATTTTTTTTATTTTTTTGTTGCTTGGTGAATATTGTAAATATACCTATCTATGTATTGTCCTTTCAAGTCAAATATGGTATATAGAGCAGATATACTAGGCCCTCTATGTCCAAAGATCTTTGTTACAAAGTGTCAGACCTTTGTACAAGCCTGTATTGTATCTCACAAAATGTCCCTGTTCAAGGCGAGAGAGTTAATGTCTGCTGTGTTCCCTCTTGCCTCAGTGTTCCTTTTAGTGTTTCTCTAGGTCTGCCTATTTTTCTTTTACCCTCTGGTTCCTATTTGAGTGCTTCAAGTGGGCATGTGATGATATGAGACAACAAAAGAACTCAATGAACTGCTACCCTATGTGCCATTTTTGGCTCAAAAGGACAAAAGATAGAGGAGATAGTTTTCTATCTCTAGTCTCAATAATTTCCAGAAGGACACGGTTCTTCTTTCTCTGTCTTTGGGTGATTATACTGAATTTCCCATACCTCTCACCTCAAATGTTGTGTGATCTTCTTTCTTGCAATGCTCGTGTATGACACTGATAACCCAAAAATAGCCAGGAATATGCTGTTTATCACTCTCTATCTGTCTAAAAGAAGTTTATTTTTTTTCATGTCAGGGGTTGAAACAAAAACTCTAATCCATACACCTTGTAGTGATTGTATAGGATAAGCAAGCAGCCAGCAATATTTCAGCTTCATATAAAACCCACATGCCTTAGAAATTGGATTAAACAAATAATACCAATGAATATTTCTGAAAGTATTTATTCAATTACTTCTGTGTGTGTGTGTGCTACCAGTCATGATCAGTGTAAATGTGTGTGTGTACAAGCATGTTTGTGAGTTTTATTTTGTATATTTGTCTAGCCTCAGAGATTCTTAACCCATTTACCACCACATAATAAGTGAGATTATGCACACCCCCACACCCAACCAATGCAAATACTCTTTTAGCCATGCTGTCTACTCAAATCCATAGCACATATATTACCGACTACAGTCAGTTCTGGCATTCAGATAAAATTAATCAAGAACCAAAAATGTATGAGACTGGTGGTAAAAAGGTTAATTATTGTTTCCCATTTTTGTTTTGGTGCTAATTTGTGTAAGGGAAAGAAAGGCAGCCGTAATATGTTCCAGTGTGTAATTTCTGGACAAGAAAATAAAGCAAACATAAACTTTTAGTGAGAGACCTACCAGTGTACTGTCATTCACTGGGTCATTCTGACGTCTAACGGCATCCTCAGACTGGTTAATTTTTGCATAGCTTCAAGCTTCAGTTTCTGCTCCCGTTCTTCTGCCTCTCGCTTGTTGTTAATTAAACGCTCCTGGTGGAACAATAGGGTATTAGAGGTGTTAGTTGTCTACCCTGTTGATGCTTGTCTATCCAGTTAATAATTAACAATTTATTTTAGCTGTCTCCTTACAAGATGTCTACAATGTTTATAGTATAATATAGACAGTTCTTCATTACAAGATTAAAAACAAGGAGAATAAAAAATTATAGTCATTATCAAATAACAGGATAGTCTAGAGAAGATCAGATGTATGAAAGAAAGGACCAAGAAGAAGGTGGGTACTAGATGTCAAAGATAAACTTGGCATGACTGCAGCCAAGTTCTGGACATCTCACATAGTGCACATAGTGCAAAAAATACTTAGAATAGCTACAATGAGAAGAAAATAATTTTTTTTAAATCTTCATGAAAAACACAAGTTAATAAATGAAGTGAAAGAAAATAAATACAGTAAATTATTCATGGATACAAGGAGACCATTTGGAGGAACTCGACTTTGCTGATGACATAGTTCTCATCAGCAGTCAGATAAAAACGATACAGGAAAACACAAATGAACTATCATCAATAGCCAGCAAAATTGGGCTTGAGATCAATCATGAAAAGACTAAAGTCATGAAAAGTTTAATTCCAACAGGTGACAAAATATACACGGAAAACAAACCAGTAGAAGAGATCGATCACTTTATCTATCTTGGAAGTCACATTGATCGATAAGGGGATACGAGTAAAGAAATTAGAATCAGAATGGCTAAAGCAGCAATGTCTTTCAGAAGCCTTGAAAAGTTGTGGAAATCAAAATTCATCAGCACAAACACAAAACTTAGGCTATTCAAATCAAATGTACTATCAACCCTTACGTATGCGTGTGAAAGCTGGAAAACAACAAGAGATATAGAAACAAAGTTGAACGCATTCAAAAATAAATGTCTAAGGAAAATACTTGGTAGAGCATGGAACGAATTCAAAACAAACGAAAGAAATTAGAGAAATTGCCAATCAACCACTAATATCTTCAGTAATAAAGAAAAGACGATGGTCATACGTTGGACATGTGATGAGAAGAGATAATAACCGAATAGCAAAGCAAGCCCTCATATGGGAAACAGGTAAAAGAAAAAGAGGAAGACCCAGGGAGACACTGAGAAGAAACATTGATGAGAGAGGCAAGAGCAGCAGGAATCGGCTCCCTCAATGAGATAGAACTGCTTGCACAGAACAGAGACAGATGGTGAGATTTGATAAAATATCTTTAAAAGAAAACTGCTAGAACAAAAAAAATTCATATAGGAGAAGGTGTATCTTGGTCTACGCCCTATGGGCCGTATAGGGCGTAGACCAAGATACACTTCTCCTATATGAATTTTTTTTGTTCTAGCAGTTTTCTTTAAAGATATTTTATCAAATCTCGCCATCAAAAGGTCAATAGATAGAAATTATTCATGAAAAACACAAATTAAAGGAAGTGAAGGAAAATAAAATAAATAAGTTATTTCGTCCTTGAAAAAATATACAGGTATACAGGGTTAAGGAGGAAGAGGTAAATAAAGACTAAAGTGAACTTGAAGCACCAAGTCATTTATTAGAGATTAAATCATAGAATAAAACAGAATGACTTGGAAAGTGTTTGTTGAAGACCTATGCTCCACTGGGAGCTAAAAAGGTAGAAGAAGAAGAGAATCATAGAATGTATCAATTGAGAAGGAAACAGAGTAAAATTACACTTAATGGTAGCCAATATTCAATGTGGGATGGTTAAAACATAGTTATGATGGGTCAGAGGTCAGAAGATTTACCTGTTTAAAAGTTGAAGTCATTTTTAGTTGCATGCCATAAGATTACTACCTAGCCTTATGGTAACATGGAGCCGCGATAGCTCAGTGGTTAGTGAACTGGACTACAAAGGACAAGGGGTAGGGTTCGATCCCAACCGACGGTTTCCGGGTTCACCCAGCCTTAAATGAGTACCGGATTTTTTTTCTGGGAAAGTAAAGCAGCACGGGCGTAATACCGACCCCATTACCCCAAAAATCATGTGCTGAAGGTCTGTAAAATATAGGGTCACTAACACCATATTTCCCTATACGCCACTTGGCATGGCGGGGGTACTTTACTTATGGTAACATACAATCAACTAATAAGTTAATAAATAACTAATAATCTGTAATAAGAGTTTATTATCACTTGTTGAGGTGGTAAAGGCAGGTGGCGAGGGATACTGTCCTAGCTTCAAGGTTAAGGCACTTAGCTCTAGCATTAAAGTTCCCTTTTAAAAATAACTTTGTGACCCTGAACTCAGGGGAGGAGAGATGATGTATCTATTCCTATTGGAGGCAGGAGAATAACATTCATAATTAGCATGTAAATTAGCATGTAATGCCATAGCAAAAATTCAAAAGCCATAAAATTCCTACAAACATTAAAATATTGCATTAATCAGTTTATTAAATCATCTCAGAAGTTCAGATATAGTATGTCCATGTCTCCTTAACTTCAGTCAAGTGATATATTTTCTGAAACCCATATAAATATTTATGGCTAATAATTTAACTATCAGTACAGCTGGCATAATCTATGCCTAAATTAAAGTATAAAATTGTATTTGCTATTATCATTGCTACTTCAGATACACCTTCCAAAACATTTTACTGCTACAGTCACCTGGTAATGTCGCTCAGCCTCTTTCTTTGCTTCTTTGGCATTCATTCTCTTCTTCAGTTCAGCTTCTTCCTTCATTCTCAACTGCTCTGCCTCAATTCTCATTGCATGCTGGAAATGAATGCAAGAATATAGTGTCAACACGTACATTTTGCTAAATGACAAATACTAATTACCATAATCCTAAGGCACATTTAATGAATCAAAGACATATTTTACATAAATGGTAGGTCATATTCTAACTCAATCTTGACGAGTATTTTACATAAATCTTATGCAATATTTTATATAGACAATGAAACTTTTACCTCAATCCTAAGACATATTCTAAATCAAAATAAGGCATATTTTTTCATGCTAAAGCATATTTACTTTAAAACTCAAAATTCAATCCTAAAGCACATTTGAATCAGTCCCAAAGCATATTTACCTCAATCCTAAAGTATATTGACTCAATCATAGAGCATGTTTTACTTTAATCTTAAAGCATATTTTACTTTAATCCTAAAGTATATTGACTCAATCATAGAGCATGTTTTACATTAATCTTAAATCATATTTTACTTAATCCTAAAGTATATTGACTCAATCATACAGCATGTTTTACTTAATCTTAAATCATATTTTACCTCAATCCTAAAGTATATTGACTCAATCATAGAGCATGTTTTACTTTAATCTTAAATCATATTTTACATTAATCCTAAAGTATATTGACTCAATCATAGAGCATGTTTTGCATTAATCTTAAAACGTATTTTACCTTAATCCTAAAGCATATTTTACCTCAATCCTTAGTCTCCGAAGCTGCTTCTGGGCAATGAGAGATCTGACTGCAGCTTGAATCTGGACAATCGCCACTATCCTCTTCTGTACCCACTGTCTGACCAAGTATCCACGACAAATACGCTGTGGACATGTGAATTATATACTAATCGACTATATATGCAAGTTAGCCAAACCATCAGAGACAGAGGAGATCAATGAGCTTCTATTTGCAGACGATCAGGCACTAATACATGAAACAATAGAAGACCTACAAGAACACTTTAACAGACTCAACAGCACGGGCACAAAATACAACATGAAAATCAACATCAATAAAACAGAAGTTATGAATGTCACAAAAGAGAAAAACAGAACATCAATGTAACTATAGAGAGCAGACAACTAAAACAAGTAGAGGAATTTAAATACCTAGAAAGTCTAGTGACAAATGACAATACACAAACAGCATAAATAGACCCAAGATGCAACAAAGCTTGTCAAATCATCGGGCAGCTATCACCACTATTGTCCAACAAGGAAAACTCTAGAGGCAAAACAGGTACTCTACAATACAATCTTCATTCCAAATTTTGCTACCAATGCCAGTCTTGGACCCTAGATGCAAGAACAATAAGAAAAATAACCTGTACTGAGATGAAATGTGTTAGACGAATGAGAGGAAATAGTCTGAGAGTTAGGATTAGAAATGAAAAACTGAGTAGAAAAACTATGAATAACCCCCGCCATAGAACATAAAAAGAAACAACAGAAAGAAACAACAAAATTGTTCTGCCACTTGACAAGGCAGAAAGATCCAAAACACAACACAACGAGCCTTCAATACATGTTGCAAAAACACCAGACCCAATGGCAGACCATGAAAAAGGTGGATTGACGGAATATTAGAAACACTAGGAAACATAACAGCAGCAGAGGGGAATAGAAGAGCAAAAGACCACAAATGATATATCCCCTCAATGCTGAAAGGCAAATATGGAAGGAAAAGAAGGATAAGAATGGCAAGATCAACCTAATATCCTATATTAACACCTAGAAAAATATCATAAAAACAGGTGATAAGATACAAAAAGAAGATATATTCCATACATCAGCCACAATGCTTTCTCCAGTAACAACAAATTTATTCATTCATTTCCTCTTGGGCCAAAGACTGGGCTGAAGTCATAGTTCTTCATGAGTGAGGATTTGTTGTAGTGCTTGTAGGTCTTGGTTGTTACTTAGTCCCATGGTTGAGTCTTCCTATTAATTGTTTTACATAGCGATTCCCGAGGTCTGCCTTGTTTACTTTTACCAGATAGTTTCCACATGAAGGGAAAGTCTTTCTTCATTCATTCTCAGCACATGACCAACGTATATGATATTTTTACAATGCTTCTTTTGTATGTAAAAAAAAAACTTCTGGTCACAATGACATATCATGAGTCATTGGCGTGAAACACTAGAAAGGTACATGGCGAGGAAAAATTGTGCATGGCAAACTGTTAAATTCTAAGAATTTAATATACTGAGATAATTTACGACACTTGAAATCTAAGGTTAACGCTAGATTATTATTATTATTTTTTCTTTGGTGTTCACCAGCTTTCATCTCTGACTAGAGCCTCCTCCTCCTCCTCCTCCTCCTCCTCCTCCTCCTCCTCCTCCTCCCCCCTCCTCCTCCTCCTCCCCCCCTCCTCCTCCTCCTCCTCCCACCTCCTCCTCCTCCTCCCCCCCCTCCTCCTCCTCCTCCTCCTCTCCTCCTCCTCCCCCCCTCCTCCTCCTCCTCCCTCCTCCTCCTCCTCCCCCCCCCTCCTCCTCCTCCTCCTCCTCCTCCTCCTCCTCCTCCTCCTCCTACCTTTCAGCTTCCTGTGGAGTATACGTCTTCAACAAACACTTTCCAAGTCGTTCTATTTCTTGCCATTCTTTTAAGATCGTTCCATGTCCTCCCCATCATCTTCATCTCTGCTTCTGTCTGTCTTCTCCAAGAATTTCTTGGTCTTCCTCTTTGTCTTTCCCCTGGGGATTCCAAAAAAGGGCCTGTTGTGTAATACTCTCAGTCGGCTTCCTAGAGACTATGAACTGAAATTTATGTATTAATTCATTTCTCGCTGGCAGCCGTATAGCCCCGCATAGGCAGATAACTCAGCTTTTGGAGGTACTCATATTTTTTTTTCTGACGAGTAATTGACGTTTCCAGCTGGGCCTTGCTGCTGAGATGAGGGGTAGGTGCTGCAAAGAGAAATCACCAATAACAATCCCAATTGTAGACTCCGGATCTGAACCCACAACTTCTCTCTTTCAAAGACCGGCGTCTTTTCTCAAGATCAACTAGTCCCCACCCTTGATTATGACACTGTCATTAAAAAATTACATCAAAACAAGCATTTATTTTAATTTAACAGTTTGTAATAGTCAAACATTCCCACCTCCATGTACCTTCCTATATTATATATAAATATCATCATCATCATCATGTGCCATACCGGTTGGCGTAGGTGATTATGTCCTTCCACAATCTTCAATCTACAATGCATCGTATCAGTTCTGTTGTTGACTGTTTTCCATGCCATAACACCAAGCTATACAGTACTTTCTCTCTTTGTCATCCATGATCTCTCTTTCCTTTTATTTTGCCAGTTGTAACCAAGTATTCCAACTTTCCTCTTCTCATGATGCGACCGAAAAATGTTGATTGTTTCTTTCTGATGTTTTTTAGGAGCTCCCTTTTTGTGTTGGCCTCTTTGAGAACTTCTTCATTGGTTTTTTTAGCTGTCCAGGGAACTTTCAACATTCTTCTGAGAAATCCCATCTCTGTGGCCTCTAACTGTCTTTTCATTTGTTTGTCTACTGTCCATGATTCGCTTCCATAGGTAGCAGCGAATTGGTTCTATATAGCACCGATGAACTCTCTTTCCCATTTTTATTGATATAGATTTGTTGCATAAGATATTTTTCATTTTCTGAAATGCTATTTTGGCCTGATATTCTGTTTTTATTTCTGTGGTGCATCTTCCATCTGATGTTATTATTGTGTAAGTATTTGACATGTTGCACTTGTTTCAGATTTGTCCTGTTTATTTCAGCTGCATGATGGTGATGATTGTTTCTTCGATATAACCATTACTTCTGTTTAAAAAACTATTCAGACTGGGACCTTTCTTGTTGCTTTCTTTTACTATTATGTCTATCGTTTCTTGTAGTTCATTCTGTCTCTGCTATATTATTAAGACTGTGTCATCCGTGTATCGCAAATTATTCATGTTGTGACCATTGACTTCAATTCCTTTTTTGCCTAATATATACATATATATATATATATATATATATATATATATATATATATCCCCCCAAAATTTGTTTAATTGCTAATTCTCAAGACATTAGTTTCTTTTTCCTTATTTTTTTTTTTTTTTTTGGCTGTGACCAGAGAAATTTCCTTGGTCGATGGCTGATATGAAACAACCATTTATAACTCACGAAACTCAATGTATAATGCTACGATGGTACCAAATATAATGACAGAATTACAACAGCTCTACCAATAGACATTTAACGCGTCCTGTCCAGGTGGTCAACCTGAATCAGAAAACTCGCGTCCCCGTGTTTTGCCTAGTATAAACACACAGTCTTATCTAGATGGATAGCTTACCTGTAAGCTGACTGCCCATCCACGTATTACATTGAACCTTGCTGTTAAAATTCTGGATCGGATCATAGCTTGTAGTCTCATGTATCCTTGCCTCATCTGAAATAAATTCATCAAATTTCAATTGAATCTAATAATAATGAATGCCAATGATAACAAATTAGAATATGCTTCAGAACAATATATATGTATATATAGCTAATTTCCAACATAAGAAATAAACTGTTATAATTGTTTGGTCATTTAATGAGTAGGGAAACTATTGAGATATATTGTGACAACTTGATATATTGAGGAAAGGAGAGACAGGTTACAAAGAAAGAGTAAAGATACAAGGCAGTTTCCGAGAAAGACTTGATAAGAAGTCAACAATAACGACTGGTAAACAATTGTAGAAATATAAAGTTGTGGAGAGACAAGATCATCTATGCCAGCAGGCACAATATTTAATGATAATCCTTTTTAGTCTTTAAAGATGAAAGATGCAGGCTGCTGTTGATATCAAGGAAAGAATCTACATATGTCTGGAATATGTTATGGATTCAGTGTTTTGTTCATATCACCGCTAAACTCCATTCAACTCATCTTCAAAGAGTTTCAAAGAAAGTACAAAGTTCACATACACGAGATGTAAGCAACATATAAATATATAAGTGCCTGGAACAAGCAGTCTTATCAACTGATTGACACTGAAGACAGTAATTGATACATCCAGTACCTCATGCGAATTATGGAAAAATGTAAAAGAAAGTCTACGATACAATGCCTGACTGACACAGGGAGAAAAAGAATAATTTATGATGAAATGCCTGACAGATACAGGGAAACAAAAAGAATAATTTATGATGCAATGCCTGACAGATACAGGGAAACAAAAAGAATAATTTATGATGCAATGCCTGACAGATATAGGGAAACAAAAAGAATAATTTATGATGCAATGCCTGACAGATATAGGGAAACAAAAAGAATAGTTTATGATGCAATGCCTGACAGATACAGGGAAACAAAAAGAATATTTATGATGCAATGCCTGACAGATATAGGGAAACAAAAAGAATAGTTTATGATGCAATGCCTGACAGATACAGGGAAACAAAAAGAATAATTTGTGATGAAATGCCTGACTGACACATGGAAACAAAAAGAATAATTTATGATGCAATGCCTGACAGATATAGGGAAACAAAAAGAATAATTTATGATGCAATGCCTGACAGATATAGTGAAACAAAAAGAATAATTTATGATGAAATGCCTGACAGATACAGGGAAACAAAAAGAATAGTTTGTGATGAAATGCCTGACAGATACAGGGAAACAAAAAGAATAATTTATGATGCAATGCCTGACAGATACAGGGAAACAAAAAGAATAGTTTGTGATGAAATGCCTGACAGATACAGGGAAACAAAAAGAATAGTTTGTGATGAAATGCCTGACAGATACAGGGAAACAAAAAGAATAATTTATGATGCAATGCCTGACAGATACAGGGAAACAAAAAGAATAGTTTGTGATGAAATGCCTGACAGATACAGGGAAACAAAAAGAATAATTTATGATGCAATGCCTGACTCGCACAGGGGAAAAAAAAAGTAATTTATGATGAAATGCCTAAATGACACAGAGAAAAACAATTTATAATGCATTGCCTGCCTGACAAAGGTAAAAAAAGAAATGAACTTATGACGCAATGCCTGAATGACACATATAAAAAATACAGTCGAACCTGGTCTTAGGACCACCTGTTTAAAGCGTTTCCCTGGTTATAGGACCGGGTCTACAATTTCCCCGATTTTTTACTATATGCTAACACTGATTACGGCGCTCACCGTATGACGCGACCAGAGACCAGGCTAATTAACCGCCGCCAATGTTATTTATCCCGTTTACGACACGCGGGTAATCCGAGATAACGATACACTGACCAGCCAGTCCTTCTCCGTCTCGCTGGGAGCCATAAACGATCGACACAGGTGTCTACAGGTGTCGAAGTTTTCCCATATTTAGTGAGTCCCAGATTACAGTGGGACGTTTATCAGTCAATACTGGTGTGAGAAACACGGCTGACACAGATCTATGATTCGTGAAGTGACATCACTTCGCGGTTCCGTCTAGACCAGAGTAGACCATTGCGTGGCCCGTATAAATTACAGGAATTAACTAAAGAATTAGTCATTGCCCGCTTAGAGTGTATTCACGTACATGTACAGTATCTCAGTGAATTATTTTTGTGGATTTTAAAAGTGTTACACACAACATAGGAAATGGCCAGTGTCAAAAGCGCACCTATTCAATAACAAACGGGAGATCTGACATACTAGACGTTATCATGGACTTGAGAGAAAAATTGAACTTATCGTTTATTTCATCTGTCAAACAACAGACTACCATATTGGATTTTTTTCAAGTCGAAAGTGATACATGTACAGTATAAGTGGAATCTGTGTATGTGTGTTTTATTTTTGTGTGTTTAACTATCGTGTTTATGAAAAGTGTCCAACCAGTGGCTATTGTAGACCGACATGTGCACTATGTTCTACTCATGGATTACGCTGATTTGCAGGTTAGTTTTCATAGTGCTTAGGATAAAATTTTTTTATCGCTCTATTTATTATGTGAAACCTGTGAGGCAGGACCACCTGTCCTATGGGACCAGTTTTTGAAAGTCCCGTGAATGGTCGCCTTAGACAGGTTCGACTGTATAATAATTAATTATGTACTGTCTAACATAGAAAACACAGAGAAAAGTAGAATAATCTATGATGCACTGCCTAAAATAGAGAACAATGGGTAAATTAGAATAATTTATGATGTGCTGTCTGACATTGAGAACACAGGGAAAAGTAGAGTAATCTATGATGCACTGCCCAACATAGAGAACAATGGGTAAATTAGAATAATTTATGATGTGCTGTCTGACATTGAGAACACAGGGAAAAGTAGAGTAATCTATGATGCACTGCCCAACATAGAGAACAATGGGTAAATTAGAATAATTTATGATGTGCTGTCTGACATTGAGAACACAGGGAAAAGTAGAGTAATCTATGATGCACTGCCCAACATAGAGAACAATGGGTAAATTAGAATAATTTATGATGTGCTGCCTTACATAAGGAAATGAAGAGTAAGGCGTGTGGCCATTGTGATCAATGAACAAATAGCCAGGATTGCTGAAATATGCCAATTAGAAAATATACTGTCAATCACTGAGTAATAAAACCCTTCCTACCACTAGCCCACCACTCTTCTTCTTCATTTTGTAATGTTGGCGGTCATTGGAGCTCTACATTGGGGCTCCACTGTCAACATTCTACATTTCTCACTATCTTCAGTCATTTTAAGTTCACTGCCACACTCCTAATTTAAAAAAAAAAAAAAAACCACAAACTCCACATACCACTAAGAATTTCCTCCTGTCTTGGTAGGCCTGACTGTTGTTTGTACTGTGACAATGCATTTTCTCATTTTCAAAAACCTGCGTCTGAAATGCCATGATCTCACCATCTTTTGGATAATCAAAATTTTCCTTGTTAGAGTGATCTCTCTTGTTGCTCCAGAAAGGCATCTTGGGCATCCTAGAGAATACAAAACTTGTAATGAGGTTAAGTTGACAAAAACGTAAACTGTTTTCCACTTTTTTTGACAAAATATATCACTGGTTTGATGTTAATAGAACATACAGTACTGATTTCATGTTTTAGAGAACACACAACTATGACAAGAAGTTCTAGAGAACATACAACACTTATTTCATGTGTGTGTTGAAAGCAAAAATACTGATCTCATTTCTAGAGAACATACAACACTTATTTCATGTTGTGGTGAAAGTAAAAATGCTGATCTCATTTCTAGAGAACATACAACACTTATTTCATGTTGTGGTGAAAGTAAAAATACTGATCTCATTTCTAGAGAACATACAACACTTATTTCATGTTGTGGTGAAAGTAAAAATACTGATCTCATTTCTAGAGAACATACAACACTTATTTCATGTTGTGTTGAAAGTAAAAATACTGATCTCATTTCTAGAGAACATACAACACTTATTTCATGTTGTGGTGAAAGTAAAAATACTGATCTCATTTCTAGAGAACATACAAGACTGAACGAGTCTCCTAGAGAGTATACATCCCTGATTTGAGTTCTAAAGAAACTACTAATAGACCTAAGATTCTAAAGAACATACAGCACTGATTTCATACTGTAAGGAACAAACAGAAAACACTTTACATCACAAAATTTAATTCCATTTACTCGGGGGGAAATGGGTAGTTCAGAGGTACGACATCTGCCTCAGGACAGGAAAGGCCTGCATTCAAAGCCCACCAGAAGTGTGGTAATTTTTCAAAAATAGGAAAAATTAATCTGTGGTTTCTTTATGACTTTACCCTACTCTGATCTCTTTTGTAGTGAGATCTGATGTCTAGGCTTCTCAGATAATGGCATTTAACAGAAGGTCTTGTGTGCACTCCACAAATGTTCATGATAATTAGTTGCACTGGATTTTACATTCATTACTTGAGCCATTATCAAACAAAACATTGACAGTTTTTGGTGGTGGGGTTTTGTTAATCTTCTTCTTCTTTTCTATTTTCACTGATACCTAAAGGGTATCATGGTTTATATCATTTGTCGTTCTTGTGCTGCTCGAATTGTCTGAATTAGTGATTTTCCTTTGTTGTTGTTTCATGACTCTGTCACTGCATCTATCCATCTTCTTCTGGTCTTCCTCTTGGTCTTTTTCCATGCATTCTCGAGAAGAACGCCATTGATGGTGATTGGTAAGAATTCATTCTGACCAGGTGGCCAAACCATTTAAGTTGTTGTTGTTCTATATATTCTTGGCAGGGTTTTGTTCCTACCATTTTTCGTATGGTTTCATTTGGTATTCTATCTCTTCAAGTGGTAATGTTAATATATAGATAAATTCCACATTTATGTTCAGACTGAAATCTATTGGTGTACTACTGACACTGTTGTCTTTGTCCAGCACATAAGTTTGCCAAAATAACAACAGTATTTGTAAGCCCAGTGTTGTGGGAGTTACATGAATTAGGCTCTGTGGATGGTAATATATTCTTATTTATCACTTTTGGTCACCATGTGCGGAGATCACAAAAACATAAATCTACTACAGATACAAATTATATAAATTTGAAGCGCTCAAAAAAATTATAACTTTCACATTTTCTCACAGAAATTATAAAATTATATTGTTGTATAAACAAATATGTTAATTAACATGACAGATTAAATGTCATAAATTAACCCTAAATTACAATACCATAGTAACAATTACTTTATCAAAACACAAATTCCTCAAAACTTGACACTCTCCGTGTTCAAACTCTCCTGTGCCATGCCCCCCTAGCCAACCATTCCCTGTTTACCTCTGCTACAAAGCTATCAACAAAATTTCATAGTTCATGAGATAACTCACTCATTTCTCTAGAATTATCCAAAATTATCTCAATGTTGAATGACAACAATTAAAGTAATTAAGTATCAAGAAAAAAGAGTATTTAAAGTAATCGATACACGTTACTGTTAGAAAGTTACACAGACCTTGAGGAAAACTTTAGTTTTCCCAAGTTGATAATCAGCGTTCTTCAAGACTGCGGCACAAATCGTGTTGGAGGCAGCTCTACAGTCCTCCTTGTGAGATGGTCCTATTCCATCGACCAGTAATCTATATCTGTCTACAAACTCTGCAAAGCTGTGTCGGATGGGATATCCAGCCCGCCGGATTCGTATAGTCTCCATCATACCAGAGTAGCGAAGCTGCTTGCAACATAGTTCTCTGTCAAATAACTGTGAATAAAGTAATAGTTCTCTGTCAAACAAGTGTGGTTAAAGTAATAGTTCTTTGTCAAACAACAGTGAATAAAGTAATAGTTTCTGTCAAACAACTGTGAATAAATTAATAGTGCTCTGTCAAACAAGTGTGGATAAATTAATAGTTTTCTGTCAAATAAGTGTAAATAATGTAATAGTTTAATAGTTTTTTGCCAAACAACTATAAATAAATAAACAATTATCTGTCAAACAACTGCAAATAAAATAATTGCTCTTTGTCAAGCAGCTATGAAAAAAGTCATAGTTCTCTGTTGAACAGCTATAAATAAATAATAATTGTCAATTAAACAACTGTGAATCAAGTAATAATTCTGTAATAAACAACTGTGAATCAAGTAATAATTCTGTAATAAACAACTGTGAATCAAGTAATAATTCTGTAATAAACAACTGTGAATCAAGTAATAATTCTGTAATAAACAACTGTGAATCAAGTTATAATTCTGTAATAAACAACTGTGAATCAAGTAATAATTCTGTAATAAACAACTGTGAATCAAGTAATAATTCTGTAATAAACAACTGTGAATCAAGTAATAATTCTGTAATAAACAACTGTGAATCAAGTAATAATTCTTCATCAAACAAGTGTGAATCAATAATAATTTTCTAACAAAATACTGTGAATCAAGTATTAATACTCTAATCTATCTATCGTCCTTTCGAGCCGAAGATGGCACATAGGTAAAGTACGAGACTTGAACCGGCGTCTTAGCACGCGAGTTTCCACCCATATGTGCTCGGCCGTCTATCCAGAAATGTTCAGAGATTTCTGAATAGTGTCACTTCAAGCATCGAAACTCATGATGCGAGGTGACATTCCTCACCTTCCCAGGGTAATACCCTGGTACCTATTTCTGTCAACGGCTGGGTCGATCATGGGGGGTATTTTTTTTCCAATCACTAATACAATTCACACTGCTCCCAGTGGGAATCAAACATGGGTTGTCCGAACGTCAGTAGTCCAGTCGGGTGGTTTTTCCAACTAGGCTACCGAGGCCCCCTTAGGCACATAGAGCAGAACCACAATCTCAAAAACAGAAACCTTGTGTGCCAAAATGACACATATTGCAGAAATAACTACTTCTAAAATCTAAGGCTCTGTTTCCATAACAATACTTTTTATAATGACAGCTTGTCAAGCCATCGATCAACTTCCTTAGTTGCCTCTTATGACACAATAAAAAAAACACAATTCTCTAACAATCAACCAAGAGTCAAGCAATAATTCTAAATCAACTAATTGTGAATCAAGTAGTAATTCTAAATCAACTAATTGAGAATCAAGTAATAATTCTCTAACAATCAACCAAGAATCAAGTAGTAATTCTAAATCAACTAATTGAGAATCAAGTAATAATTCTAAATCAACTAATTGTGAATCAAGTAGTAATTCTAAATCAACTAATTGTGAATCAAGTAGTAATTCTAAATCAACTAATTGAGAATCAAGTAATAATTCTCTAACAAGCAACCAAGAATCAAGTAGTAATTCTAAATCAACTAATTGAGAATCAAGTAGTAATTCTAAATCAACTAATTGAGAATCAAGTAGTAATTCTAAATCAACTAATAGAGAATCAAGTAGTAATTCTAAATCAACTAATTGAGAATCAAGTAGTAATTCTAAATCAACTAATTGAGAATCAAGTAGTAATTTTATATCAACTAATTGAGAATCCAGTAATAAAGTAGCAAAGTAGTAACTCTCTCAAACAAGTGTAAATACATTAACAATTCTCTGTCAGATAACTGTGAATAGACTAACAAACACATTAACAAACATTATATACAGGTAATAAGTTTGACAACGTACGGAGACCAAAGTTTCCATTACCAAGGTAAAAACAAAGCATGTTTGTTTCAGTAACCACAATATGATGTTCTTCTTTGTCTTCTTTCCTTCCTCATTTGCCTTTCAGCGTCAAGGGGAGATACAATTTGTGGTCTTTTGCTCCTCTGTTCGCCTCGGCTGCTGCTATGTTTCCTAGTGCTTCTAATATTCTGTTGATCAATCTTTTTCGTGGTCAACCCTTGGATCTGGTTTTTCCCGCAACATTTGTTGAGGGCTTGTTGTGTTTTGATCACTCTACCTTGTCACGTGGCCAAAACCATTGTTTTGTATTTATTTATTCTACGGTGAGGGCTATTTCTAGCTTTTTTCTCAGTTCTTCATTTCTGATCTTGTCTGTCAGGCTGTTTCCTGTCATTCGCCTGACACATTTCATCTATTTTATACATTAATCTCATGTTAGTGGTAGTAAAGCTGCCATAAAGGTCCTGACTAAATCAGCCCTGCAAGCTACACACCAAGGATTTCTTCTTCAGCGTTCACCTTTAAGTGGGTGTGGATGCATTTCATAGGGGACAACTATCCCCTATACTTCATTCAATACAAAGCAATACCTTTCACTACCAAGAAACATCTTACACAGAGTATATTCATTTCCGCATTGTGCTACCAATGCCAGACATGTCACTTATGACTAAGCATAAAAGACAGCTTGTCACCACAAAGATGAGATGTCTGAGAAATCGTTTTGAGTGACCAGAAAAGACAGCTTGTCACCACAAAGATGAGATGTCTGAGAAATCGTTTTGAGTGACCAGAAAAGACAGCTTGTCACCACAAAGATGAGATGTCTGAGAAATCGTTTTGAGTGACCAGAAAAGACAGAATCAGAAATGATATTGTAAGAGGAAGAATAGAGATTGAACCAATCCTAAGGTGTGAACAGAAGCAACATATAACTGAAAGAATACCATATCATTTCTTACCATACAAAGCATATATTAAAAGACGAGAGAGCAGAAGAGCAAGAGGCAGACTCAGAGTAAGATAGACAACATCAATGAAGAGCTACATGAACATCATCATCATTATTGAGTGTCGCCTCTGCATCGAAGTTTGGCTACCATTAGTGTAGATTGTCATAAGCTGACTTGTCCATCTTACCCATATTTTTTTAGGTTAATCTTGGTGTGCCTCTGCCTCTTTCACCTTGTATTTTCCCGTCCAAGATTACTTATAGTAAACTGCTGAGTCTTTTAACATAGGCAATGAATGATGCTAAGAGGAAGCCAAACATACAGCTGGAAAGACAGTCTGATGGCCGAGGTGTCAATAGACAATGTAATACATCCGGTAGCCATGGTGTCATGTGGACAAATTTCAGGTCATAAATCAAACCTAAGCCAGAAAATGATTATGGCATCCGATTCCCATGTCTCTCCTTGTGTAATCACACAGCTGTGTAGCAATGATTCAAACAAAATTCTATTATCCAAACTCCAAATGTAACATTTAGTGTTCGTAATTTTTACAAAGGTATCATTAAAGCCCAGTGTGTTACAGGGGCCTCATTATGAGGGAGGTAAAGAATAGTGACACTGTGACCTTCCAGGCATGTCGTAAGAGGCGGCTAAGGAGGTTGATCGATGGCTTGACAAGCTGTCATTGTAAAAAGTATTGTTATGGAAACAAGCCATAGATTTTAGAGCAGTGATCTCTGCAATATGTGCCATTTTGGCACGAAAGGTTTCTGTTTTTGAGATTGTGGTTCTGCCCTATGTGCCGTCTTCGGCTCGAAAAGGACAATAGATAGATAGATAGATCATTAAAAAATGAGTCACAAATAGGTGTCATAATCTAGGGTTAAATTTAGAAAGTAATCGCTATATAAAAAAGCAAAAGAATATGAAAACTAAAGGTAACAGAATGAGAAATCCACTCACCATTGGCCTCTTGAACTCATTGGGTTTAATACATCTTACAAAGAATGGTTGGCAGGCACTCAAAGTTGCCATCAGTTGTTCTAAAGATTTTTTAAACTGGGAGGCCAGTGTGGCCGACTTTTTCCTGGTATCTGTGCCCTATTGGGAAGAAAAATGGGTACAAGAAAGATCAATATAATTTATTTTGGATAATAGCAAATTAATCAAGCCCTTATTTTTGTCCTCTTCTTCGGCATTTGCTTACAAATTATTCTTCTCTGTCGGTCATTCACTTCATGTTGTACTAAACTAACAAAACTGTGTTGTGGTGTGGTGTACAACAAGTCACAATATCCACAACACAGTTGACAGTCACAAATGTTTTTGGGATACAGAACTTCCTATCCATTTATACCAGATCTTGGTTTGAGAGGGTTAAATAATGTACCACAGAGTGGAGTTAGTAGAGTTAACAATAGAACTTTGGACAGGGGAATGACCAGGAGATGGTAAGTTTTCAGCCACGGTGAACATTGGTCAGTTTGAAGGACATCTTGGGGATTGCATGGTCAGGCTGTAGTCATGTGATGTGGTCAAGAAACAAAATTTATGGGCTGGTTTGGGAGTTGTCACTGGTTCCACAAGCAGAGAAGACGTGGCCAACTTGTGTGGTAGTGGTGTTGTCCTGCAATCAATGGCCAGCTTGTGTGGTGGTGACCTTCTGCAATCAAAGACCAATATGTGAGGTGGTAACCTTCTGCAATCAATGACCAATATTGAGTTATTGAGTTATTTGCGGGTCATCATCACTGCACTCCGAACATGTCCATAGGTGCTCAGATCCCCTCCTCAGCAATTCCCTCAGTGTCCAGCGACTGACGACTCCAGTTCTATGTGGTTGATAAGTCTTCTTACACGGCCACTAAGTTTCTCATTTCTGGCTGTGCCCATCTTAACTCCCATTTCCATCATCTGAAGAAGTGACGTGGATCTGTGTTTGTCGAAGTCCCATGCTCTTCCCACATCTCGGAGGGCATCGATGATGTCCGCCTGATTCATTGGTTGCTCGTCCTCAACGACAGTGCAGCTAGCCAACCTGTCCGCTCTTTCATTTCCCCCACTCCCGCATGTCCAGGGACATAGACAAAGGTGACCTTATGTATTTAATGACCAATATGTGTGGTGGTGACCTTCTGCAATCAATGGCCAATATGTGTTGTGGTAACCTTCTGCAATCAATGGCCAATATGTGTGGTGGTAACTTTCTGCAATCATTGGCCAATATGTGTGGTGGTGACCTTCTGCAATCAATGGCCAATATGTGTGGTGGTGACCTTCTACAATCAACGGCCAGCTTGTGTGGTGGTAACCTTCTGCAATCAATGGCCAATATGTGTGTTGGTGACCTTCTGCAATCAACGGCCAACTTATGTGGTGGTGACCTTATGCAATCAATGGCCAGCTTGTGTGGTGGTGACCTTCTGCAATCAATGGCCAGCTTGTGTGGTGGTGACCTTCTGCAATCAACGGCCAACTAGTGTGGTGGTGACCTTCTGCAGTCAATGGCCAACTTGTGTGGTGGTGACCTTCTGCAATCAACGGCCAGCTTGTGTGGTGGACCTTCTGCAATCAATGGCCAACTTTTGTGGTGGTGACCTTCTGCAATCAACGGCCAGCTTGTGTGGTGGACCTTCTGCAATCAACGGCCAGCTTGTGTGGTGGTGACCTTCTGCAATCAACGGCCAACTTGTGTGATGGTGACCTTCTGCAATCAACAGCCAGCTTGTGTGGTGGTGACCTTCTGCAATCAACGGCCAACTTGTGTGATGGTGACCTTCTGCAATCAACAGCCAGCTTGCATGGTGATGATCTTCTGCAATCAATGGCCAACTTTTGTGATGGTGACCTTCTGAAATCAACAGCCAGCTTGTGGGAGATACTTGCATTAATAGGAAAGTACAAATATACAATTTATTTCCGGTCTGTGATCGTTACCCTATGCTATAGTCATTGAGATCGCCTTTCGTGGAAGACACTACTGCAATAGCCAATTTTTTTAGTTGGCTGCGTGGCAGTGTACCAAGCGTTCGGCTTCTCGTGGCAAGGCGCGGTGCCACTGAGTACGGGTTCGATCCCACTTCGGACCATATATTGTTCTTCGTTTTTTCTATTGTTGTTTGTCTGTCAATTTTTCCGAGTGCTAACACATACTTCTTTGTTCTATTATTCCCTATTATCGCCTCGGAAGTTCCCCATATAATAATATTTATGTATTATTATTTGTACCCAGTATATAACCACTGGGAACTACTATTCGTGCTGTTTCGTCCAATAAATGTTTGTCTACAACACAAGTATTCAGCCCTACTGGGAGATACTTGCATTAATAGGAAAGTACAAATATACAATTTATTTCCGGTCTGTGATCGTTACCCTATGCTATAGTCATTGAGATCGCCTTTCGTGGAAGACACTACTGCAATAGCCAATTTTTTTAGTTGGCTGCGTGGCAGTGTACCAAGCGTTCGGCTTCTCGTGGCAAGGCGCGATCCCACTTCGGACCATATATTGTTCTTCGTTTTTTTCTATTGTTGTTTGTCTGTCAATTTTTCCGAGTGCTAACACATACTTCTTTGTTCTATTATTCCCTATTATCGCCTCGGAAGTTCCCCATATAATAATATTTATGTATTATTATTTGTACCCAGTATATAACCACTGGGAACTACTATTCGTGCTGTTTCGTCCAATAAATGTTTGTCTACAACACAAGTATTCAGCCCTACTGGGAGATACTTGCATTAATAGGAAAGTACAAATATACAATTTATTTCGGTCTGTGATCGTTACCCTATGCTATAGTCATTGAGATCGCCTTTCGTGGAAGACACTACTGCAATAGCCAATTTTTTTAGTTGGCTGCGTGGCAGTGTACCAAGCGTTCGGCTTCTCGTGGCAAGGCGCGGTGCCACTGAGTACGGGTTCGATCCCACTTCGGACCATATATTGTTCTTCGTTTTTTTCTATTGTTGTTTGTCTGTCAATTTTTCCGAGTGCTAACACATACTTCTTTGTTCTATTATTCCCTATTATCGCCTCGGAAGTTCCCCATATAATAATATTTATGTATTATTATTTGTACCCAGTATATAACCACTGGGAACTACTATTCGTGCTGTTTCGTCCAATAAATGTTTGTCTACAACACAAGTATTCAGCCCTACTGGGAGATACTTGCATTAATAGGAAAGTACAAATATACAATTTATTTCCGGTCTGTGATCGTTACCCTATGCTATAGTCATTGAGATCGCCTTTCGTGGAAGACACTACTGCAATAGCCAATTTTTTAGTTGGCTGCGTGGCAGTGTACCAAGCGTTCGGCTTCTCGTGGCAAGGCGCGGTGCCACTGAGTACGGGTTCGATCCCACTTCGGACCATATATTGTTCTTCGTTTTTTTCTATTGTTGTTTGTCTGTCAATTTTTCCGAGTGCTAACACATACTTCTTTGTTCTATTATTCCCTATTATCGCCTCGGAAGTTCCCCATATAATAATATTTATGTATTATTATTTGTACCCAGTATATAACCACTGGGAACTACTATTCGTGCTGTTTCGTCCAATAAATGTTTGTCTACAACACAAGTATTCAGCCCTACTGGGAGATACTTGCATTAATAGGAAAGTACAAATATACAATTTATTTCCGGTCTGTGATCGTTACCCTATGCTATAGTCATTGAGATCGCCTTTCGTGGAAGACACTACTGCAATAGCCAATTTTTTTAGTTGGCTGCGTGGCAGTGTACCAAGCGTTCGGCTTCTCGTGGCAAGGCGCGATCCCACTTCGGACCATATATTGTTCTTCGTTTTTTTCTATTGTTGTTTGTCTGTCAATTTTTCCGAGTGCTAACACATACTTCTTTGTTCTATTATTCCCTATTATCGCCTCGGAAGTTCCCCATATAATAATATTTATGTATTATTATTTGTACCCAGTATATAACCACTGGGAACTACTATTCGTGCTGTTTCGTCCAATAAATGTTTGTCTACAACACAAGTATTCAGCCCTACTGGGAGATACTTGCATTAATAGGAAAGTACAAATATACAATTTATTTCCGGTCTGTGATCGTTACCCTATGCTATAGTCATTGAGATCGCCTTTCGTGGAAGACACTACTGCAATAGCCAATTTTTTTAGTTGGCTGCGTGGCAGTGTACCAAGCGTTCGGCTTCTCGTGGCAAGGCGCGGTGCCACTGAGTACGGGTTCGATCCCACTTCGGACCATATATTGTTCTTCGTTTTTTTCTATTGTTGTTTGTCTGTCAATTTTTCCGAGTGCTAACACATACTTCTTTGTTCTATTATTCCCTATTATCGCCTCGGAAGTTCCCCATATAATAATATTTATGTATTATTATTTGTACCCAGTATATAACCACTGGGAACTACTATTCGTGCTGTTTCGTCCAATAAATGTTTGTCTACAACACAAGTATTCAGCCCTACTGGGAGATACTTGCATTAATAGGAAAGTACAAATATACAATTTATTTCCGGTCTGTGATCGTTACCCTATGCTATAGTCATTGAGATCGCCTTTCGTGGAAGACACTACTGCAATAGCCAATTTTTTAGTTGGCTGCGTGGCAGTGTACCAAGCGTTCGGCTTCTCGTGGCAAGGCGCGGTGCCACTGAGTACGGGTTCGATCCCACTTCGGACCATATATTGTTCTTCGTTTTTTTCTATTGTTGTTTGTCTGTCAATTTTTCCGAGTGCTAACACATACTTCTTTGTTCTATTATTCCCTATTATCGCCTCGGAAGTTCCCCATATAATAATATTTATGTATTATTATTTGTACCCAGTATATAACCACTGGGAACTACTATTCGTGCTGTTTCGTCCAATAAATGTTTGTCTACAACACAAGTATTCAGCCCTACTGGGAGATACTTGCATTAATAGGAAAGTACAAATATACAATTTATTTCCGGTCTGTGATCGTTACCCTATGCTATAGTCATTGAGATCGCCTTTCGTGGAAGACACTACTGCAATAGCCAATTTTTTAGTTGGCTGCGTGGCAGTGTACCAAGCGTTCGGCTTCTCGTGGCAAGGCGCGGTGCCACTGAGTACGGGTTCGATCCCACTTCGGACCATATATTGTTCTTCGTTTTTTTCTATTGTTGTTTGTCTGTCAATTTTTCCGAGTGCTAACACATACTTCTTTGTTCTATTATTCCCTATTATCGCCTCGGAAGTTCCCCATATAATAATATTTATGTATTATTATTTGTACCCAGTATATAACCACTGGGAACTACTATTCGTGCTGTTTCGTCCAATAAATGTTTGTCTACAACACAAGTATTCAGCCCTACTGGGAGATACTTGCATTAATAGGAAAGTACAAATATACAATTTATTTCCGGTCTGTGATCGTTACCCTATGCTATAGTCATTGAGATCGCCTTTCGTGGAAGACACTACTGCAATAGCCAATTTTTTAGTTGGCTGCGTGGCAGTGTACCAAGCGTTCGGCTTCTCGTGGCAAGGCGCGGTGCCACTGAGTACGGGTTCGATCCCACTTCGGACCATATATTGTTCTTCGTTTTTTTCTATTGTTGTTTGTCTGTCAATTTTTCCGAGTGCTAACACATACTTCTTTGTTCTATTATTCCCTATTATCGCCTCGGAAGTTCCCCATATAATAATATTTATGTATTATTATTTGTACCCAGTATATAACCACTGGGAACTACTATTCGTGCTGTTTCGTCCAATAAATGTTTGTCTACAACACAAGTATTCAGCCCTACTGGGAGATACTTGCATTAATAGGAAAGTACAAATATACAATTTATTTCCGGTCTGTGATCGTTACCCTATGCTATAGTCATTGAGATCGCCTTTCGTGGAAGACACTACTGCAATAGCCAATTTTTTAGTTGGCTGCGTGGCAGTGTACCAAGCGTTCGGCTTCTCGTGGCAAGGCGCGGTGCCACTGAGTACGGGTTCGATCCCACTTCGGACCATATATTGTTCTTCGTTTTTTTCTATTGTTGTTTGTCTGTCAATTTTTCCGAGTGCTAACACATACTTCTTTGTTCTATTATTCCCTATTATCGCCTCGGAAGTTCCCCATATAATAATATTTATGTATTATTATTTGTACCCAGTATATAACCACTGGGAACTACTATTCGTGCTGTTTCGTCCAATAAATGTTTGTCTACAACACAAGTATTCAGCCCTACTGGGAGATACTTGCATTAATAGGAAAGTACAAATATACAATTTATTTCCGGTCTGTGATCGTTACCCTATGCTATAGTCATTGAGATCGCCTTTCGTGGAAGACACTACTGCAATAGCCAATTTTTTAGTTGGCTGCGTGGCAGTGTACCAAGCGTTCGGCTTCTCGTGGCAAGGCGCGGTGCCACTGAGTACGGGTTCGATCCCACTTCGGACCATATATTGTTCTTCGTTTTTTTCTATTGTTGTTTGTCTGTCAATTTTTCCGAGTGCTAACACATACTTCTTTGTTCTATTATTCCCTATTATCGCCTCGGAAGTTCCCCATATAATAATATTTATGTATTATTATTTGTACCCAGTATATAACCACTGGGAACTACTATTCGTGCTGTTTCGTCCAATAAATGTTTGTCTACAACACAAGTATTCAGCCCTACTGGGAGATACTTGCATTAATAGGAAAGTACAAATATACAATTTATTTCCGGTCTGTGATCGTTACCCTATGCTATAGTCATTGAGATCGCCTTTCGTGGAAGACACTACTGCAATAGCCAATTTTTTAGTTGGCTGCGTGGCAGTGTACCAAGCGTTCGGCTTCTCGTGGCAAGGCGCGGTGCCACTGAGTACGGGTTCGATCCCACTTCGGACCATATATTGTTCTTCGTTTTTTTCTATTGTTGTTTGTCTGTCAATTTTTCCGAGTGCTAACACATACTTCTTTGTTCTATTATTCCCTATTATCGCCTCGGAAGTTCCCCATATAATAATATTTATGTATTATTATTTGTACCCAGTATATAACCACTGGGAACTACTATTCGTGCTGTTTCGTCCAATAAATGTTTGTCTACAACACAAGTATTCAGCCCTACTGGGAGATACTTGCATTAATAGGAAAGTACAAATATACAATTTATTTCCGGTCTGTGATCGTTACCCTATGCTATAGTCATTGAGATCGCCTTTCGTGGAAGACACTACTGCAATAGCCAATTTTTTAGTTGGCTGCGTGGCAGTGTACCAAGCGTTCGGCTTCTCGTGGCAAGGCGCGGTGCCACTGAGTACGGGTTCGATCCCACTTCGGACCATATATTGTTCTTCGTTTTTTTCTATTGTTGTTTGTCTGTCAATTTTTCCGAGTGCTAACACATACTTCTTTGTTCTATTATTCCCTATTATCGCCTCGGAAGTTCCCCATATAATAATATTTATGTATTATTATTTGTACCCAGTATATAACCACTGGGAACTACTATTCGTGCTGTTTCGTCCAATAAATGTTTGTCTACAACACAAGTATTCAGCCCTACTGGGAGATACTTGCATTAATAGGAAAGTACAAATATACAATTTATTTCCGGTCTGTGATCGTTACCCTATGCTATAGTCATTGAGATCGCCTTTCGTGGAAGACACTACTGCAATAGCCAATTTTTTAGTTGGCTGCGTGGCAGTGTACCAAGCGTTCGGCTTCTCGTGGCAAGGCGCGGTGCCACTGAGTACGGGTTCGATCCCACTTCGGACCATATATTGTTCTTCGTTTTTTTCTATTGTTGTTTGTCTGTCAATTTTCCGAGTGCTAACACATACTTCTTTGTTCTATTATTCCCTATTATCGCCTCGGAAGTTCCCCATATAATAATATTTATGTATTATTATTTGTACCCAGTATATAACCACTGGGAACTACTATTCGTGCTGTTTCGTCCAATAAATGTTTGTCTACAACACAAGTATTCAGCCCTACTGGGAGATACTTGCATTAATAGGAAAGTACAAATATACAATTTATTTCCGGTCTGTGATCGTTACCCTATGCTATAGTCATTGAGATCGCCTTTCGTGGAAGACACTACTGCAATAGCCAATTTTTTAGTTGGCTGCGTGGCAGTGTACCAAGCGTTCGGCTTCTCGTGGCAAGGCGCGGTGCCACTGAGTACGGGTTCGATCCCACTTCGGACCATATATTGTTCTTCGTTTTTTTCTATTGTTGTTTGTCTGTCAATTTTTCCGAGTGCTAACACATACTTCTTTGTTCTATTATTCCCTATTATCGCCTCGGAAGTTCCCCATATAATAATATTTATGTATTATTATTTGTACCCAGTATATAACCACTGGGAACTACTATTCGTGCTGTTTCGTCCAATAAATGTTTGTCTACAACACAAGTATTCAGCCCTACTGGGAGATACTTGCATTAATAGGAAAGTACAAATATACAATTTATTTCCGGTCTGTGATCGTTACCCTATGCTATAGTCATTGAGATCGCCTTTCGTGGAAGACACTACTGCAATAGCCAATTTTTTAGTTGGCTGCGTGGCAGTGTACCAAGCGTTCGGCTTCTCGTGGCAAGGCGCGGTGCCACTGAGTACGGGTTCGATCCCACTTCGGACCATATATTGTTCTTCGTTTTTTTCTATTGTTGTTTGTCTGTCAATTTTTCCGAGTGCTAACACATACTTCTTTGTTCTATTATTCCCTATTATCGCCTCGGAAGTTCCCCATATAATAATATTTATGTATTATTATTTGTACCCAGTATATAACCACTGGGAACTACTATTCGTGCTGTTTCGTCCAATAAATGTTTGTCTACAACACAAGTATTCAGCCCTACTGGGAGATACTTGCATTAATAGGAAAGTACAAATATACAATTTATTTCCGGTCTGTGATCGTTACCCTATGCTATAGTCATTGAGATCGCCTTTCGTGGAAGACACTACTGCAATAGCCAATTTTTTAGTTGGCTGCGTGGCAGTGTACCAAGCGTTCGGCTTCTCGTGGCAAGGCGCGGTGCCACTGAGTACGGGTTCGATCCCACTTCGGACCATATATTGTTCTTCGTTTTTTTCTATTGTTGTTTGTCTGTCAATTTTTCCGAGTGCTAACACATACTTCTTTGTTCTATTATTCCCTATTATCGCCTCGGAAGTTCCCCATATAATAATATTTATGTATTATTATTTGTACCCAGTATATAACCACTGGGAACTACTATTCGTGCTGTTTCGTCCAATAAATGTTTGTCTACAACACAAGTATTCAGCCCTACTGGGAGATACTTGCATTAATAGGAAAGTACAAATATACAATTTATTTCCGGTCTGTGATCGTTACCCTATGCTATAGTCATTGAGATCGCCTTTCGTGGAAGACACTACTGCAATAGCCAATTTTTTAGTTGGCTGCGTGGCAGTGTACCAAGCGTTCGGCTTCTCGTGGCAAGGCGCGGTGCCACTGAGTACGGGTTCGATCCCACTTCGGACCATATATTGTTCTTCGTTTTTTTCTATTGTTGTTTGTCTGTCAATTTTTCCGAGTGCTAACACATACTTCTTTGTTCTATTATTCCCTATTATCGCCTCGGAAGTTCCCCATATAATAATATTTATGTATTATTATTTGTACCCAGTATATAACCACTGGGAACTACTATTCGTGCTGTTTCGTCCAATAAATGTTTGTCTACAACACAAGTATTCAGCCCTACTGGGAGATACTTGCATTAATAGGAAAGTACAAATATACAATTTATTTCCGGTCTGTGATCGTTACCCTATGCTATAGTCATTGAGATCGCCTTTCGTGGAAGACACTACTGCAATAGCCAATTTTTTAGTTGGCTGCGTGGCAGTGTACCAAGCGTTCGGCTTCTCGTGGCAAGGCGCGGTGCCACTGAGTACGGGTTCGATCCCACTTCGGACCATATATTGTTCTTCGTTTTTTTCTATTGTTGTTTGTCTGTCAATTTTTCCGAGTGCTAACACATACTTCTTTGTTCTATTATTCCCTATTATCGCCTCGGAAGTTCCCCATATAATAATATTTATGTATTATTATTTGTACCCAGTATATAACCACTGGGAACTACTATTCGTGCTGTTTCGTCCAATAAATGTTTGTCTACAACACAAGTATTCAGCCCTACTGGGAGATACTTGCATTAATAGGAAAGTACAAATATACAATTTATTTCCGGTCTGTGATCGTTACCCTATGCTATAGTCATTGAGATCGCCTTTCGTGGAAGACACTACTGCAATAGCCAATTTTTTAGTTGGCTGCGTGGCAGTGTACCAAGCGTTCGGCTTCTCGTGGCAAGGCGCGGTGCCACTGAGTACGGGTTCGATCCCACTTCGGACCATATATTGTTCTTCGTTTTTTTCTATTGTTGTTTGTCTGTCAATTTTTCCGAGTGCTAACACATACTTCTTTGTTCTATTATTCCCTATTATCGCCTCGGAAGTTCCCCATATAATAATATTTATGTATTATTATTTGTACCCAGTATATAACCACTGGGAACTACTATTCGTGCTGTTTCGTCCAATAAATGTTTGTCTACAACACAAGTATTCAGCCCTACTGGGAGATACTTGCATTAATAGGAAAGTACAAATATACAATTTATTTCCGGTCTGTGATCGTTACCCTATGCTATAGTCATTGAGATCGCCTTTCGTGGAAGACACTACTGCAATAGCCAATTTTTTAGTTGGCTGCGTGGCAGTGTACCAAGCGTTCGGCTTCTCGTGGCAAGGCGCGGTGCCACTGAGTACGGGTTCGATCCCACTTCGGACCATATATTGTTCTTCGTTTTTTTCTATTGTTGTTTGTCTGTCAATTTTTCCGAGTGCTAACACATACTTCTTTGTTCTATTATTCCCTATTATCGCCTCGGAAGTTCCCCATATAATAATATTTATGTATTATTATTTGTACCCAGTATATAACCACTGGGAACTACTATTCGTGCTGTTTCGTCCAATAAATGTTTGTCTACAACACAAGTATTCAGCCCTACTGGGAGATACTTGCATTAATAGGAAAGTACAAATATACAATTTATTTCCGGTCTGTGATCGTTACCCTATGCTATAGTCATTGAGATCGCCTTTCGTGGAAGACACTACTGCAATAGCCAATTTTTTAGTTGGCTGCGTGGCAGTGTACCAAGCGTTCGGCTTCTCGTGGCAAGGCGCGGTGCCACTGAGTACGGGTTCGATCCCACTTCGGACCATATATTGTTCTTCGTTTTTTTCTATTGTTGTTTGTCTGTCAATTTTTCCGAGTGCTAACACATACTTCTTTGTTCTATTATTCCCTATTATCGCCTCGGAAGTTCCCCATATAATAATATTTATGTATTATTATTTGTACCCAGTATATAACCACTGGGAACTACTATTCGTGCTGTTTCGTCCAATAAATGTTTGTCTACAACACAAGTATTCAGCCCTACTGGGAGATACTTGCATTAATAGGAAAGTACAAATATACAATTTATTTCCGGTCTGTGATCGTTACCCTATGCTATAGTCATTGAGATCGCCTTTCGTGGAAGACACTACTGCAATAGCCAATTTTTTAGTTGGCTGCGTGGCAGTGTACCAAGCGTTCGGCTTCTCGTGGCAAGGCGCGGTGCCACTGAGTACGGGTTCGATCCCACTTCGGACCATATATTGTTCTTCGTTTTTTTCTATTGTTGTTTGTCTGTCAATTTTTCCGAGTGCTAACACATACTTCTTTGTTCTATTATTCCCTATTATCGCCTCGGAAGTTCCCCATATAATAATATTTATGTATTATTATTTGTACCCAGTATATAACCACTGGGAACTACTATTCGTGCTGTTTCGTCCAATAAATGTTTGTCTACAACACAAGTATTCAGCCCTACTGGGAGATACTTGCATTAATAGGAAAGTACAAATATACAATTTATTTCCGGTCTGTGATCGTTACCCTATGCTATAGTCATTGAGATCGCCTTTCGTGGAAGACACTACTGCAATAGCCAATTTTTTAGTTGGCTGCGTGGCAGTGTACCAAGCGTTCGGCTTCTCGTGGCAAGGCGCGGTGCCACTGAGTACGGGTTCGATCCCACTTCGGACCATATATTGTTCTTCGTTTTTTTCTATTGTTGTTTGTCTGTCAATTTTTCCGAGTGCTAACACATACTTCTTTGTTCTATTATTCCCTATTATCGCCTCGGAAGTTCCCCATATAATAATATTTATGTATTATTATTTGTACCCAGTATATAACCACTGGGAACTACTATTCGTGCTGTTTCGTCCAATAAATGTTTGTCTACAACACAAGTATTCAGCCCTACTGGGAGATACTTGCATTAATAGGAAAGTACAAATATACAATTTATTTCCGGTCTGTGATCGTTACCCTATGCTATAGTCATTGAGATCGCCTTTCGTGGAAGACACTACTGCAATAGCCAATTTTTTAGTTGGCTGCGTGGCAGTGTACCAAGCGTTCGGCTTCTCGTGGCAAGGCGCGGTGCCACTGAGTACGGGTTCGATCCCACTTCGGACCATATATTGTTCTTCGTTTTTTTCTATTGTTGTTTGTCTGTCAATTTTTCCGAGTGCTAACACATACTTCTTTGTTCTATTATTCCCTATTATCGCCTCGGAAGTTCCCCATATAATAATATTTATGTATTATTATTTGTACCCAGTATATAACCACTGGGAACTACTATTCGTGCTGTTTCGTCCAATAAATGTTTGTCTACAACACAAGTATTCAGCCCTACTGGGAGATACTTGCATTAATAGGAAAGTACAAATATACAATTTATTTCCGGTCTGTGATCGTTACCCTATGCTATAGTCATTGAGATCGCCTTTCGTGGAAGACACTACTGCAATAGCCAATTTTTTAGTTGGCTGCGTGGCAGTGTACCAAGCGTTCGGCTTCTCGTGGCAAGGCGCGGTGCCACTGAGTACGGGTTCGATCCCACTTCGGACCATATATTGTTCTTCGTTTTTTTCTATTGTTGTTTGTCTGTCAATTTTTCCGAGTGCTAACACATACTTCTTTGTTCTATTATTCCCTATTATCGCCTCGGAAGTTCCCCATATAATAATATTTATGTATTATTATTTGTACCCAGTATATAACCACTGGGAACTACTATTCGTGCTGTTTCGTCCAATAAATGTTTGTCTACAACACAAGTATTCAGCCCTACTGGGAGATACTTGCATTAATAGGAAAGTACAAATATACAATTTATTTCCGGTCTGTGATCGTTACCCTATGCTATAGTCATTGAGATCGCCTTTCGTGGAAGACACTACTGCAATAGCCAATTTTTTAGTTGGCTGCGTGGCAGTGTACCAAGCGTTCGGCTTCTCGTGGCAAGGCGCGGTGCCACTGAGTACGGGTTCGATCCCACTTCGGACCATATATTGTTCTTCGTTTTTTTCTATTGTTGTTTGTCTGTCAATTTTTCCGAGTGCTAACACATACTTCTTTGTTCTATTATTCCCTATTATCGCCTCGGAAGTTCCCCATATAATAATATTTATGTATTATTATTTGTACCCAGTATATAACCACTGGGAACTACTATTCGTGCTGTTTCGTCCAATAAATGTTTGTCTACAACACAAGTATTCAGCCCTACTGGGAGATACTTGCATTAATAGGAAAGTACAAATATACAATTTATTTCCGGTCTGTGATCGTTACCCTATGCTATAGTCATTGAGATCGCCTTTCGTGAAGACACTACTGCAATAGCCAATTTTTTAGTTGGCTGCGTGGCAGTGTACCAAGCGTTCGGCTTCTCGTGGCAAGGCGCGGTGCCACTGAGTACGGGTTCGATCCCACTTCGGACCATATATTGTTCTTCGTTTTTTTCTATTGTTGTTTGTCTGTCAATTTTTCCGAGTGCTAACACATACTTCTTTGTTCTATTATTCCCTATTATCGCCTCGGAAGTTCCCCATATAATAATATTTATGTATTATTATTTGTACCCAGTATATAACCACTGGGAACTACTATTCGTGCTGTTTCGTCCAATAAATGTTTGTCTACAACACAAGTATTCAGCCCTACTGGGAGATACTTGCATTAATAGGAAAGTACAAATATACAATTTATTTCCGGTCTGTGATCGTTACCCTATGCTATAGTCATTGAGATCGCCTTTCGTGGAAGACACTACTGCAATAGCCAATTTTTTAGTTGGCTGCGTGGCAGTGTACCAAGCGTTCGGCTTCTCGTGGCAAGGCGCGGTGCCACTGAGTACGGGTTCGATCCCACTTCGGACCATATATTGTTCTTCGTTTTTTTCTATTGTTGTTTGTCTGTCAATTTTTCCGAGTGCTAACACATACTTCTTTGTTCTATTATTCCCTATTATCGCCTCGGAAGTTCCCCATATAATAATATTTATGTATTATTATTTGTACCCAGTATATAACCACTGGGAACTACTATTCGTGCTGTTTCGTCCAATAAATGTTTGTCTACAACACAAGTATTCAGCCCTACTGGGAGATACTTGCATTAATAGGAAAGTACAAATATACAATTTATTTCCGGTCTGTGATCGTTACCCTATGCTATAGTCATTGAGATCGCCTTTCGTGGAAGACACTACTGCAATAGCCAATTTTTTAGTTGGCTGCGTGGCAGTGTACCAAGCGTTCGGCTTCTCGTGGCAAGGCGCGGTGCCACTGAGTACGGGTTCGATCCCACTTCGGACCATATATTGTTCTTCGTTTTTTTCTATTGTTGTTTGTCTGTCAATTTTTCCGAGTGCTAACACATACTTCTTTGTTCTATTATTCCCTATTATCGCCTCGGAAGTTCCCCATATAATAATATTTATGTATTATTATTTGTACCCAGTATATAACCACTGGGAACTACTATTCGTGCTGTTTCGTCCAATAAATGTTTGTCTACAACACAAGTATTCAGCCCTACTGGGAGATACTTGCATTAATAGGAAAGTACAAATATACAATTTATTTCCGGTCTGTGATCGTTACCCTATGCTATAGTCATTGAGATCGCCTTTCGTGGAAGACACTACTGCAATAGCCAATTTTTTAGTTGGCTGCGTGGCAGTGTACCAAGCGTTCGGCTTCTCGTGGCAAGGCGCGGTGCCACTGAGTACGGGTTCGATCCCACTTCGGACCATATATTGTTCTTCGTTTTTTTCTATTGTTGTTTGTCTGTCAATTTTTCCGAGTGCTAACACATACTTCTTTGTTCTATTATTCCCTATTATCGCCTCGGAAGTTCCCCATATAATAATATTTATGTATTATTATTTGTACCCAGTATATAACCACTGGGAACTACTATTCGTGCTGTTTCGTCCAATAAATGTTTGTCTACAACACAAGTATTCAGCCCTACTGGGAGATACTTGCATTAATAGGAAAGTACAAATATACAATTTATTTCCGGTCTGTGATCGTTACCCTATGCTATAGTCATTGAGATCGCCTTTCGTGGAAGACACTACTGCAATAGCCAATTTTTTAGTTGGCTGCGTGGCAGTGTACCAAGCGTTCGGCTTCTCGTGGCAAGGCGCGGTGCCACTGAGTACGGGTTCGATCCCACTTCGGACCATATATTGTTCTTCGTTTTTTTCTATTGTTGTTTGTCTGTCAATTTTTCCGAGTGCTAACACATACTTCTTTGTTCTATTATTCCCTATTATCGCCTCGGAAGTTCCCCATATAATAATATTTATGTATTATTATTTGTACCCAGTATATAACCACTGGGAACTACTATTCGTGCTGTTTCGTCCAATAAATGTTTGTCTACAACACAAGTATTCAGCCCTACTGGGAGATACTTGCATTAATAGGAAAGTACAAATATACAATTTATTTCCGGTCTGTGATCGTTACCCTATGCTATAGTCATTGAGATCGCCTTTCGTGGAAGACACTACTGCAATAGCCAATTTTTTAGTTGGCTGCGTGGCAGTGTACCAAGCGTTCGGCTTCTCGTGGCAAGGCGCGGTGCCACTGAGTACGGGTTCGATCCCACTTCGGACCATATATTGTTCTTCGTTTTTTTCTATTGTTGTTTGTCTGTCAATTTTTCCGAGTGCTAACACATACTTCTTTGTTCTATTATTCCCTATTATCGCCTCGGAAGTTCCCCATATAATAATATTTATGTATTATTATTTGTACCCAGTATATAACCACTGGGAACTACTATTCGTGCTGTTTCGTCCAATAAATGTTTGTCTACAACACAAGTATTCAGCCCTACTGGGAGATACTTGCATTAATAGGAAAGTACAAATATACAATTTATTTCCGGTCTGTGATCGTTACCCTATGCTATAGTCATTGAGATCGCCTTTCGTGGAAGACACTACTGCAATAGCCAATTTTTTAGTTGGCTGCGTGGCAGTGTACCAAGCGTTCGGCTTCTCGTGGCAAGGCGCGGTGCCACTGAGTACGGGTTCGATCCCACTTCGGACCATATATTGTTCTTCGTTTTTTTCTATTGTTGTTTGTCTGTCAATTTTTCCGAGTGCTAACACATACTTCTTTGTTCTATTATTCCCTATTATCGCCTCGGAAGTTCCCCATATAATAATATTTATGTATTATTATTTGTACCCAGTATATAACCACTGGGAACTACTATTCGTGCTGTTTCGTCCAATAAATGTTTGTCTACAACACAAGTATTCAGCCCTACTGGGAGATACTTGCATTAATAGGAAAGTACAAATATACAATTTATTTCCGGTCTGTGATCGTTACCCTATGCTATAGTCATTGAGATCGCCTTTCGTGGAAGACACTACTGCAATAGCCAATTTTTTAGTTGGCTGCGTGGCAGTGTACCAAGCGTTCGGCTTCTCGTGGCAAGGCGCGGTGCCACTGAGTACGGGTTCGATCCCACTTCGGACCATATATTGTTCTTCGTTTTTTTCTATTGTTGTTTGTCTGTCAATTTTTCCGAGTGCTAACACATACTTCTTTGTTCTATTATTCCCTATTATCGCCTCGGAAGTTCCCCATATAATAATATTTATGTATTATTATTTGTACCCAGTATATAACCACTGGGAACTACTATTCGTGCTGTTTCGTCCAATAAATGTTTGTCTACAACACAAGTATTCAGCCCTACTGGGAGATACTTGCATTAATAGGAAAGTACAAATATACAATTTATTTCCGGTCTGTGATCGTTACCCTATGCTATAGTCATTGAGAACGTCATCGTGGAAGACACTACTGCAATAGCCAATTTTTTAGTTGGCTGCGTGGCAGTGTGCCAAGCGTTCGGCTTCTCGTGGCAAGGCGCGGTGCCACTGAGTACGGGTTCGATCCCACTTCGGACCATATATTGTTCTTCGTTTTTTTCTATTGTTGTTTGTCTGTCAATTTTTCCGAGTGCTAACACATACTTCTTTGTTCTATTATTCCCTATTATCGCCTCGGAAGTTCCCCATATAATAATATTTATGTATTATTATTTGTACCCAGTATATAACCACTGGGAACTACTATTCGTGCTGTTTCGTCCAATAAATGTTTGTCTACAACACAAGTATTCAGCCCTACTGGGAGATACTTGCATTAATAGGAAAGTACAAATATACAATTTATTTCCGGTCTGTGATCGTTACCCTATGCTATAGTCATTGAGATCGCCTTTCGTGTAAGACACTACTGCAATAGCCAATTTTTTAGTTGGCTGCGTGGCAGTGTGCCAAGCGTTCGGCTTCTCGTGGCAAGGCGCGGTGCCACTGAGTACGGGTTCGATCCCACTTCGGACCATATATTGTTCTTCGTTTTTTTCTATTGTTGTTTGTCTGTCAATTTTTCCGAGTGCTAACACATACTTCTTTGTTCTATTATTCCCTATTATCGCCTCGGAAGTTCCCCATATAATAATATTTATGTATTATTATTTGTACCCAGTATATAACCACTGGGAACTACTATTCGTGCTGTTTCGTCCAATAAATGTTTGTCTACAACACAAGTATTCAGCCCTACTGGGAGATACTTGCATTAATAGGAAAGTACAAATATACAATTTATTTCCGGTCTGTGATCGTTACCCTATGCTATAGTCATTGAGAACGCCATCGTGTAAGACACTACTGCAATAGCCAATTTTTTAGTTGGCTGCGTGGCAGTGTGCCAAGCGTTCGGCTTCTCGTGGCAAGGCGCGGTGCCACTGAGTACGGGTTCGATCCCACTTCGGACCATATATTGTTCTTCGTTTTTTTCTATTGTTGTTTGTCTGTCAATTTTTCCGAGTGCTAACACATACTTCTTTGTTCTATTATTCCCTATTATCGCCTCGGAAGTTCCCCATATAATAATATTTATGTATTATTATTTGTACCCAGTATATAACCACTGGGAACTACTATTCGTGCTGTTTCGTCCAATAAATGTTTGTCTACAACACAAGTATTCAGCCCTACTGGGAGATACTTGCATTAATAGGAAAGTACAAATATACAATTTATTTCCGGTCTGTGATCGTTACCCTATGCTATAGTCATTGAGAACGCCATCGTGTAAGACACTACTGCAATAGCCAATTTTTTAGTTGGCTGCGTGGCAGTGTGCCAAGCGTTCGGCTTCTCGTGGCAAGGCGCGGTGCCACTGAGTACGGGTTCGATCCCACTTCGGACCATATATTGTTCTTCGTTTTTTTCTATTGTTGTTTGTCTGTCAATTTTTCCGAGTGCTAACACATACTTCTTTGTTCTATTATTCCCTATTATCGCCTCGGAAGTTCCCCATATAATAATATTTATGTATTATTATTTGTACCCAGTATATAACCACTGGGAACTACTATTCGTGCTGTTTCGTCCAATAAATGTTTGTCTACAACACAAGTATTCAGCCCTACTGGGAGATACTTGCATTAATAGGAAAGTACAAATATACAATTTATTTCCGGTCTGTGATCGTTACCCTATGCTATAGTCATTGAGAACGTCATCGTGTAAGACACTACTGCAATAGCCAATTTTTTAGTTGGCTGCGTGGCAGTGTGCCAAGCGTTCGGCTTCTCGTGGCAAGGCGCGGTGCCACTGAGTACGGGTTCGATCCCACTTCGGACCATATATTGTTCTTCGTTTTTTTCTATTGTTGTTTGTCTGTCAATTTTTCCGAGTGCTAACACATACTTCTTTGTTCTATTATTCCCTATTATCGCCTCGGAAGTTCCCCATATAATAATATTTATGTATTATTATTTGTACCCAGTATATAACCACTGGGAACTACTATTCGTGCTGTTTCGTCCAATAAATGTTTGTCTACAACACAAGTATTCAGCCCTACTGGGAGATACTTGCATTAATAGGAAAGTACAAATATACAATTTATTTCCGGTCTGTGATCGTTACCCTATGCTATAGTCATTGAGAACGTCATCGTGTAAGACACTACTGCAATAGCCAATTTTTTAGTTGGCTGCGTGGCAGTGTACCAAGCGTTCGGCTTCTCGTGGCAAGGCGCGGTGCCACTGAGTACGGGTTCGATCCCACTTCGGACCATATATTGTTCTTCGTTTTTTTCTATTGTTGTTTGTCTGTCAATTTTTCCGAGTGCTAACACATACTTCTTTGTTCTATTATTCCCTATTATCGCCTCGGAAGTTCCCCATATAATAATATTTATGTATTATTATTTGTACCCAGTATATAACCACTGGGAACTACTATTCGTGCTGTTTCGTCCAATAAATGTTTGTCTACAACACAAGTATTCAGCCCTACTGGGAGATACTTGCATTAATAGGAAAGTACAAATATACAATTTATTTCCGGTCTGTGATCGTTACCCTATGCTATAGTCATTGAGAACGTCATCGTGGAAGACACTACTGCAATAGCCAATTTTTTAGTTGGCTGCGTGGCAGTGTACCAAGCGTTCGGCTTCTCGTGGCAAGGCGCGGTGCCACTGAGTACGGGTTCGATCCCACTTCGGACCATATATTGTTCTTCGTTTTTTTCTATTGTTGTTTGTCTGTCAATTTTTCCGAGTGCTAACACATACTTCTTTGTTCTATTATTCCCTATTATCGCCTCGGAAGTTCCCCATATAATAATATTTATGTATTATTATTTGTACCCAGTATATAACCACTGGGAACTACTATTCGTGCTGTTTCGTCCAATAAATGTTTGTCTACAACACAAGTATTCAGCCCTACTGGGAGATACTTGCATTAATAGGAAAGTACAAATATACAATTTATTTCCGGTCTGTGATCGTTACCCTATGCTATAGTCATTGAGAACGTCATCGTGAAGACACTACTGCAATAGCCAATTTTTTAGTTGGCTGCGTGGCAGTGTGCCAAGCGTTCGGCTTCTCGTGGCAAGGCGCGGTGCCACTGAGTACGGGTTCGATCCCACTTCGGACCATATATTGTTCTTCGTTTTTTTCTATTGTTGTTTGTCTGTCAATTTTTCCGAGTGCTAACACATACTTCTTTGTTCTATTATTCCCTATTATCGCCTCGGAAGTTCCCCATATAATAATATTTATGTATTATTATTTGTACCCAGTATATAACCACTGGGAACTACTATTCGTGCTGTTTCGTCCAATAAATGTTTGTCTACAACACAAGTATTCAGCCCTACTGGGAGATACTTGCATTAATAGGAAAGTACAAATATACAATTTATTTCCGGTCTGTGATCGTTACCCTATGCTATAGTCATTGAGAACGTCATCGTGTAAGACACTACTGCAATAGCCAATTTTTTAGTTGGCTGCGTGGTAGTGTGCCAAGCGTTCGGCTTCTCGTGGCAAGGCGCGGTGCCACTGAGTACGGGTTCGATCCCACTTCGGACCATATATTGTTCTTCGTTTTTTTCTATTGTTGTTTGTCTGTCAATTTTTCCGAGTGCTAACACATACTTCTTTGTTCTATTATTCCCTATTATCGCCTCGGAAGTTCCCCATATAATAATATTTATGTATTATTATTTGTACCCAGTATATAACCACTGGGAACTACTATTCGTGCTGTTTCGTCCAATAAATGTTTGTCTACAACACAAGTATTCAGCCCTACTGGGAGATACTTGCATTAATAGGAAAGTACAAATATACAATTTATTTCCGGTCTGTGATCGTTACCCTATGCTATAGTCATTGAGAACGTCATCGTGTAAGACACTACTGCAATAGCCAATTTTTTAGTTGGCTGCGTGGTAGTGTGCCAAGCGTTCGGCTTCTCGTGGCAAGGCGCGGTGCCACTGAGTACGGGTTCGATCCCACTTCGGACCATATATTGTTCTTCGTTTTTTTCTATTGTTGTTTGTCTGTCAATTTTTCCGAGTGCTAACACATACTTCTTTGTTCTATTATTCCCTATTATCGCCTCGGAAGTTCCCCATATAATAATATTTATGTATTATTATTTGTACCCAGTATATAACCACTGGGAACTACTATTCGTGCTGTTTCGTCCAATAAATGTTTGTCTACAACACAAGTATTCAGCCCTACTGGGAGATACTTGCATTAATAGGAAAGTACAAATATACAATTTATTTCCGGTCTGTGATCGTTACCCTATGCTATAGTCATTGAGAACGTCATCGTGTAAGACACTACTGCAATAGCCAATTTTTTAGTTGGCTGCGTGGCAGTGTGCCAAGCGTTCGGCTTCTCGTGGCAAGGCGCGGTGCCACTGAGTACGGGTTCGATCCCACTTCGGACCATATATTGTTCTTCGTTTTTTTCTATTGTTGTTTGTCTGTCAATTTTTCCGAGTGCTAACACATACTTCTTTGTTCTATTATTCCCTATTATCGCCTCGGAAGTTCCCCATATAATAATATTTATGTATTATTATTTGTACCCAGTATATAACCACTGGGAACTACTATTCGTGCTGTTTCGTCCAATAAATGTTTGTCTACAACACAAGTATTCAGCCCTACTGGGAGATACTTGCATTAATAGGAAAGTACAAATATACAATTTATTTCCGGTCTGTGATCGTTACCCTATGCTATAGTCATTGAGAACGTCATCGTGTAAGACACTACTGCAATAGCCAATTTTTTAGTTGGCTGCGTGGCAGTGTGCCAAGCGTTCGGCTTCTCGTGGCAAGGCGCGGTGCCACTGAGTACGGGTTCGATCCCACTTCGGACCATATATTGTTCTTCGTTTTTTTCTATTGTTGTTTGTCTGTCAATTTTTCCGAGTGCTAACACATACTTCTTTGTTCTATTATTCCCTATTATCGCCTCGGAAGTTCCCCATATAATAATATTTATGTATTATTATTTGTACCCAGTATATAACCACTGGGAACTACTATTCGTGCTGTTTCGTCCAATAAATGTTTGTCTACAACACAAGTATTCAGCCCTACTGGGAGATACTTGCATTAATAGGAAAGTACAAATATACAATTTATTTCCGGTCTGTGATCGTTACCCTATGCTATAGTCATTGAGAACGTCATCGTGTAAGACACTACTGCAATAGCCAATTTTTTAGTTGGCTGCGTGGCAGTGTGCCAAGCGTTCGGCTTCTCGTGGCAAGGCGCGGTGCCACTGAGTACGGGTTCGATCCCACTTCGGACCATATATTGTTCTTCGTTTTTTTCTATTGTTGTTTGTCTGTCAATTTTTCCGAGTGCTAACACATACTTCTTTGTTCTATTATTCCCTATTATCGCCTCGGAAGTTCCCCATATAATAATATTTATGTATTATTATTTGTACCCAGTATATAACCACTGGGAACTACTATTCGTGCTGTTTCGTCCAATAAATGTTTGTCTACAACACAAGTATTCAGCCCTACTGGGAGATACTTGCATTAATAGGAAAGTACAAATATACAATTTATTTCCGGTCTGTGATCGTTACCCTATGCTATAGTCATTGAGAACGTCATCGTGGAAGACACTACTGCAATAGCCAATTTTTTAGTTGGCTGCGTGGTAGTGTGCCAAGCGTTCGGCTTCTCGTGGCAAGGCGCGGTGCCACTGAGTACGGGTTCGATCCCACTTCGGACCATATATTGTTCTTCGTTTTTTTCTATTGTTGTTTGTCTGTCAATTTTTCCGAGTGCTAACACATACTTCTTTGTTCTATTATTCCCTATTATCGCCTCGGAAGTTCCCCATATAATAATATTTATGTATTATTATTTGTACCCAGTATATAATCACTGGGAACTACTATTCGTGCTGTTTCGTCCAATAAATGTTTGTCTACAACACAAGTATTCAGCCCTACTGGGAGATACTTGCATTAATAGGAAAGTACAAATATACAATTTATTTCCGGTCTGTGATCGTTACCCTATGCTATAGTCATTGAGAACGTCATCGTGTAAGACACTACTGCAATAGCCAATTTTTTAGTTGGCTGCGTGGTAGTGTGCCAAGCGTTCGGCTTCTCGTGGCAAGGCGCGGTGCCACTGAGTACGGGTTCGATCCCACTTCGGACCATATATTGTTCTTCGTTTTTTTCTATTGTTGTTTGTCTGTCAATTTTTCCGAGTGCTAACACATACTTCTTTGTTCTATTATTCCCTATTATCGCCTCGGAAGTTCCCCATATAATAATATTTATGTATTATTATTTGTACCCAGTATATAATCACTGGGAACTACTATTCGTGCTGTTTCGTCCAATAAATGTTTGTCTACAACACAAGTATTCAGCCCTACTGGGAGATACTTGCATTAATAGGAAAGTACAAATATACAATTTATTTCCGGTCTGTGATCGTTACCCTATGCTATAGTCATTGAGAACGTCATCGTGTAAGACACTACTGCAATAGCCAATTTTTTAGTTGGCTGCGTGGTAGTGTGCCAAGCGTTCGGCTTCTCGTGGCAAGGCGCGGTGCCACTGAGTACGGGTTCGATCCCACTTCGGACCATATATTGTTCTTCGTTTTTTTCTATTGTTGTTTGTCTGTCAATTTTTCCGAGTGCTAACACATACTTCTTTGTTCTATTATTCCCTATTATCGCCTCGGAAGTTCCCCATATAATAATATTTATGTATTATTATTTGTACCCAGTATATAATCACTGGGAACTACTATTCGTGCTGTTTCGTCCAATAAATGTTTGTCTACAACACAAGTATTCAGCCCTACTGGGAGATACTTGCATTAATAGGAAAGTACAAATATACAATTTATTTCCGGTCTGTGATCGTTACCCTATGCTATAGTCATTGAGAACGTCATCGTGTAAGACACTACTGCAATAGCCAATTTTTTAGTTGGCTGCGTGGTAGTGTGCCAAGCGTTCGGCTTCTCGTGGCAAGGCGCGGTGCCACTGAGTACGGGTTCGATCCCACTTCGGACCATATATTGTTCTTCGTTTTTTTCTATTGTTGTTTGTCTGTCAATTTTTCCGAGTGCTAACACATACTTCTTTGTTCTATTATTCCCTATTATCGCCTCGGAAGTTCCCCATATAATAATATTTATGTATTATTATTTGTACCCAGTATATAATCACTGGGAACTACTATTCGTGCTGTTTCGTCCAATAAATGTTTGTCTACAACACAAGTATTCAGCCCTACTGGGAGATACTTGCATTAATAGGAAAGTACAAATATACAATTTATTTCCGGTCTGTGATCGTTACCCTATGCTATAGTCATTGAGAACGTCATCGTGTAAGACACTACTGCAATAGCCAATTTTTTAGTTGGCTGCGTGGTAGTGTGCCAAGCGTTCGGCTTCTCGTGGCAAGGCGCGGTGCCACTGAGTACGGGTTCGATCCCACTTCGGACCATATATTGTTCTTCGTTTTTTTCTATTGTTGTTTGTCTGTCAATTTTTCCGAGTGCTAACACATACTTCTTTGTTCTATTATTCCCTATTATCGCCTCGGAAGTTCCCCATATAATAATATTTATGTATTATTATTTGTACCCAGTATATAATCACTGGGAACTACTATTCGTGCTGTTTCGTCCAATAAATGTTTGTCTACAACACAAGTATTCAGCCCTACTGGGAGATACTTGCATTAATAGGAAAGTACAATTTTTCCGGTCTGTGATCGTTACCCTATGCTATAGTCATTGAGAACGTCATCGTGTAAGACACTACTGCAATAGCCAATTTTTTAGTTGGCTGCGTGGTAGTGTGCCAAGCGTTCGGCTTCTCGTGGCAAGGCGCGGTGCCACTGAGTACGGGTTCGATCCCACTTCGGACCATATATTGTTCTTCGTTTTTTTCTATTGTTGTTTGTCTGTCAATTTTTCCGAGTGCTAACACATACTTCTTTGTTCTATTATTCCCTATTATCGCCTCGGAAGTTCCCCATATAATAATATTTATGTATTATTATTTGTACCCAGTATATAATCACTGGGAACTACTATTCGTGCTGTTTCGTCCAATAAATGTTTGTCTACAACACAAGTATTCAGCCCTACTGGGAGATACTTGCATTAATAGGAAAGTACAAATATACAATTTATTTCCGGTCTGTGATCGTTACCCTATGCTATAGTCATTGAGAACGTCATCGTGTAAGACACTACTGCAATAGCCAATTTTTTAGTTGGCTGCGTGGTAGTGTGCCAAGCGTTCGGCTTCTCGTGGCAAGGCGCGGTGCCACTGAGTACGGGTTCGATCCCACTTCGGACCATATATTGTTCTTCGTTTTTTTCTATTGTTGTTTGTCTGTCAATTTTTCCGAGTGCTAACACATACTTCTTTGTTCTATTATTCCCTATTATCGCCTCGGAAGTTCCCCATATAATAATATTTATGTATTATTATTTGTACCCAGTATATAATCACTGGGAACTACTATTCGTGCTGTTTCGTCCAATAAATGTTTGTCTACAACACAAGTATTCAGCCCTACTGGGAGATACTTGCATTAATAGGAAAGTACAAATATACAATTTATTTCCGGTCTGTGATCGTTACCCTATGCTATAGTCATTGAGAACGTCATCGTGTAAGACACTACTGCAATAGCCAATTTTTTAGTTGGCTGCGTGGTAGTGTGCCAAGCGTTCGGCTTCTCGTGGCAAGGCGCGGTGCCACTGAGTACGGGTTCGATCCCACTTCGGACCATATATTGTTCTTCGTTTTTTTCTATTGTTGTTTGTCTGTCAATTTTTCCGAGTGCTAACACATACTTCTTTGTTCTATTATTCCCTATTATCGCCTCGGAAGTTCCCCATATAATAATATTTATGTATTATTATTTGTACCCAGTATATAATCACTGGGAACTACTATTCGTGCTGTTTCGTCCAATAAATGTTTGTCTACAACACAAGTATTCAGCCCTACTGGGAGATACTTGCATTAATAGGAAAGTACAAATATACAATTTATTTCCGGTCTGTGATCGTTACCCTATGCTATAGTCATTGAGAACGTCATCGTGTAAGACACTACTGCAATAGCCAATTTTTTAGTTGGCTGCGTGGTAGTGTGCCAAGCGTTCGGCTTCTCGTGGCAAGGCGCGGTGCCACTGAGTACGGGTTCGATCCCACTTCGGACCATATATTGTTCTTCGTTTTTTTCTATTGTTGTTTGTCTGTCAATTTTTCCGAGTGCTAACACATACTTCTTTGTTCTATTATTCCCTATTATCGCCTCGGAAGTTCCCCATATAATAATATTTATGTATTATTATTTGTACCCAGTATATAATCACTGGGAACTACTATTCGTGCTGTTTCGTCCAATAAATGTTTGTCTACAACACAAGTATTCAGCCCTACTGGGAGATACTTGCATTAATAGGAAAGTACAAATATACAATTTATTTCCGGTCTGTGATCGTTACCCTATGCTATAGTCATTGAGAACGTCATCGTGTAAGACACTACTGCAATAGCCAATTTTTTAGTTGGCTGCGTGGTAGTGTGCCAAGCGTTCGGCTTCTCGTGGCAAGGCGCGGTGCCACTGAGTACGGGTTCGATCCCACTTCGGACCATATATTGTTCTTCGTTTTTTTCTATTGTTGTTTGTCTGTCAATTTTTCCGAGTGCTAACACATACTTCTTTGTTCTATTATTCCCTATTATCGCCTCGGAAGTTCCCCATATAATAATATTTATGTATTATTATTTGTACCCAGTATATAATCACTGGGAACTACTATTCGTGCTGTTTCGTCCAATAAATGTTTGTCTACAACACAAGTATTCAGCCCTACTGGGAGATACTTGCATTAATAGGAAAGTACAAATATACAATTTATTTCCGGTCTGTGATCGTTACCCTATGCTATAGTCATTGAGAACGTCATCGTGTAAGACACTACTGCAATAGCCAATTTTTTAGTTGGCTGCGTGGTAGTGTGCCAAGCGTTCGGCTTCTCGTGGCAAGGCGCGGTGCCACTGAGTACGGGTTCGATCCCACTTCGGACCATATATTGTTCTTCGTTTTTTTCTATTGTTGTTTGTCTGTCAATTTTTCCGAGTGCTAACACATACTTCTTTGTTCTATTATTCCCTATTATCGCCTCGGAAGTTCCCCATATAATAATATTTATGTATTATTATTTGTACCCAGTATATAATCACTGGGAACTACTATTCGTGCTGTTTCGTCCAATAAATGTTTGTCTACAACACAAGTATTCAGCCCTACTGGGAGATACTTGCATTAATAGGAAAGTACATTTTTTCCGGTCTGTGATCGTTACCCTATGCTATAGTCATTGAGAACGTCATCGTGTAAGACACTACTGCAATAGCCAATTTTTTAGTTGGCTGCGTGGTAGTGTGCCAAGCGTTCGGCTTCTCGTGGCAAGGCGCGGTGCCACTGAGTACGGGTTCGATCCCACTTCGGACCATATATTGTTCTTCGTTTTTTTCTATTGTTGTTTGTCTGTCAATTTTTCCGAGTGCTAACACATACTTCTTTGTTCTATTATTCCCTATTATCGCCTCGGAAGTTCCCCATATAATAATATTTATGTATTATTATTTGTACCCAGTATATAATCACTGGGAACTACTATTCGTGCTGTTTCGTCCAATAAATGTTTGTCTACAACACAAGTATTCAGCCCTACTGGGAGATACTTGCATTAATAGGAAAGTACAAATATACAATTTATTTCCGGTCTGTGATCGTTACCCTATGCTATAGTCATTGAGAACGTCATCGTGTAAGACACTACTGCAATAGCCAATTTTTTAGTTGGCTGCGTGGTAGTGTGCCAAGCGTTCGGCTTCTCGTGGCAAGGCGCGGTGCCACTGAGTACGGGTTCGATCCCACTTCGGACCATATATTGTTCTTCGTTTTTTTCTATTGTTGTTTGTCTGTCAATTTTTCCGAGTGCTAACACATACTTCTTTGTTCTATTATTCCCTATTATCGCCTCGGAAGTTCCCCATATAATAATATTTATGTATTATTATTTGTACCCAGTATATAATCACTGGGAACTACTATTCGTGCTGTTTCGTCCAATAAATGGTTGTCTACAACACAAGTATTCAGCCCTACTGGGAGATACTTGCATTAATAGGAAAGTACAAATATACAATTTATTTCCGGTCTGTGATCGTTACCCTATGCTATAGTCATTGAGAACGTCATCGTGTAAGACACTACTGCAATAGCCAATTTTTTAGTTGGCTGCGTGGTAGTGTGCCAAGCGTTCGGCTTCTCGTGGCAAGGCGCGGTGCCACTGAGTACGGGTTCGATCCCACTTCGGACCATATATTGTTCTTCGTTTTTTTCTATTGTTGTTTGTCTGTCAATTTTTCCGAGTGCTAACACATACTTCTTTGTTCTATTATTCCCTATTATCGCCTCGGAAGTTCCCCATATAATAATATTTATGTATTATTATTTGTACCCAGTATATAATCACTGGGAACTACTATTCGTGCTGTTTCGTCCAATAAATGTTTGTCTACAACACAAGTATTCAGCCCTACTGGGAGATACTTGCATTAATAGGAAAGTACAAATATACAATTTATTTCCGGTCTGTGATCGTTACCCTATGCTATAGTCATTGAGAACGTCATCGTGTAAGACACTACTGCAATAGCCAATTTTTTAGTTGGCTGCGTGGTAGTGTGCCAAGCGTTCGGCTTCTCGTGGCAAGGCGCGGTGCCACTGAGTACGGGTTCGATCCCACTTCGGACCATATATTGTTCTTCGTTTTTTTCTATTGTTGTTTGTCTGTCAATTTTTCCGAGTGCTAACACATACTTCTTTGTTCTATTATTCCCTATTATCGCCTCGGAAGTTCCCCATATAATAATATTTATGTATTATTATTTGTACCCAGTATATAATCACTGGGAACTACTATTCGTGCTGTTTCGTCCAATAAATGTTTGTCTACAACACAAGTATTCAGCCCTACTGGGAGATACTTGCATTAATAGGAAAGTACAAATATACAATTTATTTCCGGTCTGTGATCGTTACCCTATGCTATAGTCATTGAGAACGTCATCGTGTAAGACACTACTGCAATAGCCAATTTTTTAGTTGGCTGCGTGGTAGTGTGCCAAGCGTTCGGCTTCTCGTGGCAAGGCGCGGTGCCACTGAGTACGGGTTCGATCCCACTTCGGACCATATATTGTTCTTCGTTTTTTTCTATTGTTGTTTGTCTGTCAATTTTTCCGAGTGCTAACACATACTTCTTTGTTCTATTATTCCCTATTATCGCCTCGGAAGTTCCCCATATAATAATATTTATGTATTATTATTTGTGGTTTACCATCAAAAATCATAAATATTTTCAAAGACATGTATGATGGTTACACATGTGCAGTTCGAACAGAGGAAGGACTGAGCGAATGTTTCCCAATAGAAACTGGGGTTAAACAAGGATGTATTTTATCGCCCTTGTTATTTGGAATTGTTATGGACTTCATAATGAAGAAATGCTGCACTGGTAATAAAGGCATCGAATGGATACAAGGAGACCATTTGGAGGACCTGGACTTTGCTGATGACATAGTTCTCATCAGCAATCAGATAAAAACGATGCAGGAAAACACAAATGAACTATCATCAATAGCCAGCAAAATTGGGCTTGAGGTCAATCATGAAAAGACTAAAGTCATGAAAAGTTTAATTCCAACAAGTGACAAAATATACATGGAAAACAAACCAGTAGAAGAGATCGATCACTTCATCTATCTTGGAAGTCACATTGATCGAGAAGGGGATACGAGCAAAGAAATTAGAATCAGACTGGCTAAAGCAGCAATGTCTTTCAGAAGCCTTGAAAAGTTGTGGAAATCAAAACTCATTAGCACAAACACAAAACTTAGGCTATTCAAATCAAATGTACTATCAACCCTTACGTATGCGTGTGAAAGCTGGAAAACAACAAGAGATATAGAAACAAAGTTGAACGCATTCGAAAATAAATGTCTAAGGAAAATACTTGGTATAGAATGGAACGAATTCAAAACAAACGAGGAAATTAGAGAAATCGCCAATCAACCACTAATATCTTCAGTAATAAAGAAAAGACGATGGTCATACGTTGGACATGTGATGAGAAGAGATAATAATCGAATAGCAAAGCAAGCCCTCATATGGGAAACAACAGGTAAAAGAAAAAGAGGAAGACCCAGGGAGACACTGAGAAGAACATTGATGAGAGAGGCAAGAGCAGCAGGAATCGGCTCCCTCAATGAGATAGAACTGCTTGCACAGAACAGAGACAGATGGCGAGATTTGATAAAATATCTTTAAAAGAAAACTGCTAGAACAAAAATTCATATAGGAGAAGGTGTATCTTGGTCTACGCCCTATGGGCCGGTTACGGCTCGAAAGGTCAATAGATAGATAGATTATTATTTGTACCCAGTATATAATCACTGGGAACTACTATTCGTGCTGTTTCGTCCAATAAATGTTTGTCTACAACACAAGTATTCAGCCCTACTGGGAGATACTTGCATTAATAGGAAAGTACAAATATACAATTTATTTCCGGTCTGTGATCGTTACCCTATGCTATAGTCATTGAGAACGTCATCGTGTAAGACACTACTGCAATAGCCAATTTTTTAGTTGGCTGCGTGGTAGTGTGCCAAGCGTTCGGCTTCTCGTGGCAAGGCGCGGTGCCACTGAGTACGGGTTCGATCCCACTTCGGACCATATATTGTTCTTCGTTTTTTTCTATTGTTGTTTGTCTGTCAATTTTTCCGAGTGCTAACACATACTTCTTTGTTCTATTATTCCCTATTATCGCCTCGGAAGTTCCCCATATAATAATATTTATGTATTATTATTTGTACCCAGTATATAATCACTGGGAACTACTATTCGTGCTGTTTCGTCCAATAAATGTTTGTCTACAACACAAGTATTCAGCCCTACTGGGAGATACTTGCATTAATAGGAAAGTACAAATATACAATTTATTTCCGGTCTGTGATCGTTACCCTATGCTATAGTCATTGAGAACGTCATCGTGTAAGACACTACTGCAATAGCCAATTTTTTAGTTGGCTGCGTGGTAGTGTGCCAAGCGTTCGGCTTCTCGTGGCAAGGCGCGGTGCCACTGAGTACGGGTTCGATCCCACTTCGGACCATATATTGTTCTTCGTTTTTTTCTATTGTTGTTTGTCTGTCAATTTTTCCGAGTGCTAACACATACTTCTTTGTTCTATTATTCCCTATTATCGCCTCGGAAGTTCCCCATATAATAATATTTATGTATTATTATTTGTACCCAGTATATAATCACTGGGAACTACTATTCGTGCTGTTTCGTCCAATAAATGTTTGTCTACAACACAAGTATTCAGCCCTACTGGGAGATACTTGCATTAATAGGAAAGTACAAATATACAATTTATTTCCGGTCTGTGATCGTTACCCTATGCTATAGTCATTGAGAACGTCATCGTGTAAGACACTACTGCAATAGCCAATTTTTTAGTTGGCTGCGTGGTAGTGTGCCAAGCGTTCGGCTTCTCGTGGCAAGGCGCGGTGCCACTGAGTACGGGTTCGATCCCACTTCGGACCATATATTGTTCTTCGTTTTTTTCTATTGTTGTTTGTCTGTCAATTTTTCCGAGTGCTAACACATACTTCTTTGTTCTATTATTCCCTATTATCGCCTCGGAAGTTCCCCATATAATTATATTTATGTATTATTATTTGTACCCAGTATATAATCACTGGGAACTACTATTCGTGCTGTTTCGTCCAATAAATGTTTGTCTACAACACAAGTATTCAGCCCTACTGGGAGATACTTGCATTAATAGGAAAGTACAAATATACAATTTATTTCCGGTCTGTGATCGTTACCCTATGCTATAGTCATTGAGAACGTCATCGTGTAAGACACTACTGCAATAGCCAATTTTTTAGTTGGCTGCGTGGTAGTGTGCCAAGCGTTCGGCTTCTCGTGGCAAGGCGCGGTGCCACTGAGTACGGGTTCGATCCCACTTCGGACCATATATTGTTCTTCGTTTTTTTCTATTGTTGTTTGTCTGTCAATTTTTCCGAGTGCTAACACATACTTCTTTGTTCTATTATTCCCTATTATCGCCTCGGAAGTTCCCCATATAATAATATTTATGTATTATTATTTGTACCCAGTATATAATCACTGGGAACTACTATTCGTGCTGTTTCGTCCAATAAATGTTTGTCTACAACACAAGTATTCAGCCCTACTGGGAGATACTTGCATTAATAGGAAAGTACAAATATACAATTTATTTCCGGTCTGTGATCGTTACCCTATGCTATAGTCATTGAGAACGTCATCGTGTAAGACACTACTGCAATAGCCAATTTTTTAGTTGGCTGCGTGGTAGTGTGCCAAGCGTTCGGCTTCTCGTGGCAAGGCGCGGTGCCACTGAGTACGGGTTCGATCCCACTTCGGACCATATATTGTTCTTCGTTTTTTTCTATTGTTGTTTGTCTGTCAATTTTTCCGAGTGCTAACACATACTTCTTTGTTCTATTATTCCCTATTATCGCCTCGGAAGTTCCCCATATAATAATATTTATGTATTATTATTTGTGGTTTACCATCAAAAATCATAAATATTATCAAAGACATGTATGATGGTTACACATGTGCAGTTCGAACAGAGGAAGGACTGAGCGAATGTTTCCCAATAGAAACTGGGGTTAAACAAGGATGTATTTTATCGCCCTTGTTATTTGGAATTGTTATGGACTTCATAATGAAGAAATGCTGCACTGGTAATAAAGGCATCGAATGGATACAAGGAGACCATTTGGAGGACCTGGACTTTGCTGATGACATAGTTCTCATCAGCAATCAGATAAAAACGATGCAGGAAAACACAAATGAACTATCATCAATAGCCAGCAAAATTGGGCTTGAGGTCAATCATGAAAAGACTAAAGTCATGAAAAGTTTAATTCCAACAAGTGACAAAATATACATGGAAAACAAACCAGTAGAAGAGATCGATCACTTCATCTATCTTGGAAGTCACATTGATCGAGAAGGGGATACGAGCAAAGAAATTAGAATCAGACTGGCTAAAGCAGCAATGTCTTTCAGAAGCCTTGAAAAGTTGTGGAAATCAAAACTCATTAGCACAAACACAAAACTTAGGCTATTCAAATCAAATGTACTATCAACCCTTACGTATGCGTGTGAAAGCTGGAAAACAACAAGAGATATAGAAACAAAGTTGAACGCATTCGAAAATAAATGTCTAAGGAAAATACTTGGTATAGAATGGAACGAATTCAAAACAAACGAGGAAATTAGAGAAATCGCCAATCAACCACTAATATCTTCAGTAATAAAGAAAAGACGATGGTCATACGTTGGACATGTGATGAGAAGAGATAATAATCGAATAGCAAAGCAAGCCCTCATATGGGAAACAACAGGTAAAAGAAAAAGAGGAAGACCCAGGGAGACACTGAGAAGAACATTGATGAGAGAGGCAAGAGCAGCAGGAATCGGCTCCCTCAATGAGATAGAACTGCTTGCACAGAACAGAGACAGATGGCGAGATTTGATAAAATATCTTTAAAAGAAAACTGCTAGAACAAAAATTCATATAGGAGAAGGTGTATCTTGGTCTACGCCCTATGGGCCGGTTACGGCTCGAAAGGTCAATAGATAGATAGATTATTACTTGTACCCAGTATATAATCACTGGGAACTACTATTCGTGCTGTTTCGTCCAATAAATGTTTGTCTACAACACAAGTATTCAGCCCTACTGGGAGATACTTGCATTAATAGGAAAGTACAAATATACAATTTATTTCCGGTCTGTGATCGTTACCCTATGCTATAGTCATTGAGAACGTCATCGTGTAAGACACTACTGCAATAGCCAATTTTTTAGTTGGCTGCGTGGTAGTGTGCCAAGCGTTCGGCTTCTCGTGGCAAGGCGCGGTGCCACTGAGTACGGGTTCGATCCCACTTCGGACCATATATTGTTCTTCGTTTTTTTCTATTGTTGTTTGTCTGTCAATTTTTCCGAGTGCTAACACATACTTCTTTGTTCTATTATTCCCTATTATCGCCTCGGAAGTTCCCCATATAATAATATTTATGTATTATTATTTGTACCCAGTATATAATCACTGGGAACTACTATTCGTGCTGTTTCGTCCAATAAATGTTTGTCTACAACACAAGTATTCAGCCCTACTGGGAGATACTTGCATTAATAGGAAAGTACAAATATACAATTTATTTCCGGTCTGTGATCGTTACCCTATGCTATAGTCATTGAGAACGTCATCGTGTAAGACACTACTGCAATAGCCAATTTTTTAGTTGGCTGCGTGGTAGTGTGCCAAGCGTTCGGCTTCTCGTGGCAAGGCGCGGTGCCACTGAGTACGGGTTCGATCCCACTTCGGACCATATATTGTTCTTCGTTTTTTTCTATTGTTGTTTGTCTGTCAATTTTTCCGAGTGCTAACACATACTTCTTTGTTCTATTATTCCCTATTATCGCCTCGGAAGTTCCCCATATAATAATATTTATGTATTATTATTTGTACCCAGTATATAATCACTGGGAACTACTATTCGTGCTGTTTCGTCCAATAAATGTTTGTCTACAACACAAGTATTCAGCCCTACTGGGAGATACTTGCATTAATAGGAAAGTACAAATATACAATTTATTTCCGGTCTGTGATCGTTACCCTATGCTATAGTCATTGAGAACGTCATCGTGTAAGACACTACTGCAATAGCCAATTTTTTAGTTGGCTGCGTGGTAGTGTGCCAAGCGTTCGGCTTCTCGTGGCAAGGCGCGGTGCCACTGAGTACGGGTTCGATCCCACTTCGGACCATATATTGTTCTTCGTTTTTTTCTATTGTTGTTTGTCTGTCAATTTTTCCGAGTGCTAACACATACTTCTTTGTTCTATTATTCCCTATTATCGCCTCGGAAGTTCCCCATATAATAATATTTATGTATTATTATTTGTACCCAGTATATAATCACTGGGAACTACTATTCGTGCTGTTTCGTCCAATAAATGTTTGTCTACAACACAAGTATTCAGCCCTACTGGGAGATACTTGCATTAATAGGAAAGTACAAATATACAATTTATTTCCGGTCTGTGATCGTTACCCTATGCTATAGTCATTGAGAACGTCATCGTGTAAGACACTACTGCAATAGCCAATTTTTTAGTTGTCTGCGTGGTAGTGTGCCAAGCGTTCGGCTTCTCGTGGCAAGGCGCGGTGCCACTGAGTACGGGTTCGATCCCACTTCGGACCATATATTGTTCTTCGTTTTTTTCTATTGTTGTTTGTCTGTCAATTTTTCCGAGTGCTAACACATACTTCTTTGTTCTATTATTCCCTATTATCGCCTCGGAAGTTCCCCATATAATAATATTTATGTATTATTATTTGTACCCAGTATATAATCACTGGGAACTACTATTCGTGCTGTTTCGTCCAATAAATGTTTGTCTACAACACAAGTATTCAGCCCTACTGGGAGATACTTGCATTAATAGGAAAGTACAAATATACAATTTATTTCCGGTCTGTGATCGTTACCCTATGCTATAGTCATTGAGAACGTCATCGTGTAAGACACTACTGCAATAGCCAATTTTTTAGTTGGCTGCGTGGTAGTGTGCCAAGCGTTCGGCTTCTCGTGGCAAGGCGCGGTGCCACTGAGTACGGGTTCGATCCCACTTCGGACCATATATTGTTCTTCGTTTTTTTCTATTGTTGTTTGTCTGTCAATTTTTCCGAGTGCTAACACATACTTCTTTGTTCTATTATTCCCTATTATCGCCTCGGAAGTTCCCCATATAATAATATTTATGTATTATTATTTGTACCCAGTATATAATCACTGGGAACTACTATTCGTGCTGTTTCGTCCAATAAATGTTTGTCTACAACACAAGTATTCAGCCCTACTGGGAGATACTTGCATTAATAGGAAAGTACAAATATACAATTTATTTCCGGTCTGTGATCGTTACCCTATGCTATAGTCATTGAGAACGTCATCGTGTAAGACACTACTGCAATAGCCAATTTTTTAGTTGGCTGCGTGGTAGTGTGCCAAGCGTTCGGCTTCTCGTGGCAAGGCGCGGTGCCACTGAGTACGGGTTCGATCCCACTTCGGACCATATATTGTTCTTCGTTTTTTTCTATTGTTGTTTGTCTGTCAATTTTTCCGAGTGCTAACACATACTTCTTTGTTCTATTATTCCCTATTATCGCCTCGGAAGTTCCCCATATAATAATATTTATGTATTATTATTTGTACCCAGTATATAATCACTGGGAACTACTATTCGTGCTGTTTCGTCCAATAAATGTTTGTCTACAACACAAGTATTCAGCCCTACTGGGAGATACTTGCATTAATAGGAAAGTACAAATATACAATTTATTTCCGGTCTGTGATCGTTACCCTATGCTATAGTCATTGAGAACGTCATCGTGTAAGACACTACTGCAATAGCCAATTTTTTAGTTGGCTGCGTGGTAGTGTGCCAAGCGTTCGGCTTCTCGTGGCAAGGCGCGGTGCCACTGAGTACGGGTTCGATCCCACTTCGGACCATATATTGTTCTTCGTTTTTTTCTATTGTTGTTTGTCTGTCAATTTTTCCGAGTGCTAACACATACTTCTTTGTTCTATTATTCCCTATTATCGCCTCGGAAGTTCCCCATATAATAATATTTATGTATTATTATTTGTACCCAGTATATAATCACTGGAAACTACTATTCGTGCTGTTTCGTCCAATAAATGTTTGTCTACAACACAAGTATTCAGCCCTACTGGGAGATACTTGCATTAATAGGAAAGTACAAATATACAATTTATTTCCGGTCTGTGATCGTTACCCTATGCTATAGTCATTGAGAACGTCATCGTGTAAGACACTACTGCAATAGCCAATTTTTTAGTTGGCTGCGTGGTAGTGTGCCAAGCGTTCGGCTTCTCGTGGCAAGGCGCGGTGCCACTGAGTACGGGTTCGATCCCACTTCGGACCATATATTGTTCTTCGTTTTTTTCTATTGTTGTTTGTCTGTCAATTTTTCCGAGTGCTAACACATACTTCTTTGTTCTATTATTCCCTATTATCGCCTCGGAAGTTCCCCATATAATAATATTTATGTATTATTATTTGTACCCAGTATATAATCACTGGGAACTACTATTCGTGCTGTTTCGTCCAATAAATGTTTGTCTACAACACAAGTATTCAGCCCTACTGGGAGATACTTGCATTAATAGGAAAGTACAAATATACAATTTATTTCCGGTCTGTGATCGTTACCCTATGCTATAGTCATTGAGAACGTCATCGTGTAAGACACTACTGCAATAGCCAATTTTTTAGTTGGCTGCGTGGTAGTGTGCCAAGCGTTCGGCTTCTCGTGGCAAGGCGCGGTGCCACTGAGTACGGGTTCGATCCCACTTCGGACCATATATTGTTCTTCGTTTTTTTCTATTGTTGTTTGTCTGTCAATTTTTCCGAGTGCTAACACATACTTCTTTGTTCTATTATTCCCTATTATCGCCTCGGAAGTTCCCCATATAATAATATTTATGTATTATTATTTGTACCCAGTATATAATCACTGGGAACTACTATTCATGCTGTTTCGTCCAATAAATGTTTGTCTACAACACAAGCATTCAGCCCTACTGGGAGATACTTGCATTAATAGGAAAGTACAAATATACAATTTATTTCCGGTCTGTGATCGTTACCCTATGCTATAGTCATTGAGAACGTCATCGTGTAAGACACTACTGCAATAGCCAATTTTTTAGTTGGCTGCGTGGTAGTGTGCCAAGCGTTCGGCTTCTCGTGGCAAGGCGCGGTGCCACTGAGTACGGGTTCGATCCCACTTCGGACCATATATTGTTCTTCGTTTTTTTCTATTGTTGTTTGTCTGTCAATTTTTCCGAGTGCTAACACATACTTCTTTGTTCTATTATTCCCTATTATCGCCTCGGAAGTTCCCCATATAATAATATTTATGTATTATTATTTGTACCTGACTAAGGAAAACCTGTAAACGTGAAGAGCTAGGATGGGGAAGAGATTAGGGCTAGAAGAAGCATATATCGAAGCTGAAAGCTCTCCATATCTTGCAGTGGGCTATTAAGGTAAGGAATACAAATTTTTACTCTAAAAATTCAATGTCGTTTGTTCGCGAAATTTCTTTGTAACGTTAGTAGTAGAGAATGCTGTTAATGCCCCCCCCCCCCTTTTCTGCTTGTTTACTTTATATAGAAAAAAACGCAGCTGCGTGTATACTTTTTATATAGAAAAAAACGCAGCGGTTAATGCCCCCCTAACCTTTTCTGCTGTATACTTTCTATATAGAAAAAAACGAAAAAAACGCAGCAAGACGGATCAACCAAGACAGCGAGACCTTGGTGAGCATAGGTGACCTCGTGATGCGCACTGCCTCACGATATGTGTGTGCTTGTAAATAAATAGTATTGTGATGATTTGAAAAGGGAGGAAAGCAGGTGCTAGCTCTAGCTTGCTCATCAGTGATACTGGTTCGCTATCTCTCTCTCTCTCTATCTATCTCTCTCCCTCTCCATCGCTATCTCTTTCACTCTCGATCATTCTCTCTCCAATTCCGTCTCTGTCTCTCGCGTTATCTCTCTCTCCCTCTCCGTCTCTCTCGTTATCTCTCTCCTCTCTCTCTCTCTCTCCTAACATTCCACCTCCATCGTACATTTAGCTTCCGTCATAGACTTCCCTCCATTGTAACACTTGCTCATTCTCGCCATTTAAACCCATTAGCTCTACTTAGCTCCCTTAAATTTTTCTCTCTCTCTCTCTCTCTCTACTATTCCAGCCTAGATTTCCGTCCATTTAAACACTTACTCATTCTCACCATTTATCCCTATCATCTCGCCTTCCTTCTCTCTCTCTCTCCCTCTTTCTCCCCTATCCTCTCTTAGACTTCTAACCTATCAGTCCACCCTCCGCCTCTCCCTTTACCTCCCCCGCCATCCCTCATATTTTTAGCGTCCCTCCTATTGTAACACTTGATTATTCTCACCATTTATACCTAGCATCTCGCCTTCTTTCTCATAGGCTTCTCTCTCTCGCTCTCTCTCTTCTAACCCCCTACTAGACTTCTCTCCTACCATTCCACCTTTTTTCCTCTCTCTCTCTTTCTCTCTCTTTCATATTCTCATTCGTATTTTTTACCTTAACGCCAGTGTAACACATTAATAACATTGAATATCAATTACAAAAAGACTTGAAATATCTACTTTTTAAAGAACCAATAAGATAAACATATGAAAAACGAAGGAATAATACACTCGACAAGGCTTAACATACGTACTTTATACACATCACCATTAATACAACTGAAATTCCTTTAATGATAACCTATCACATCGTTATGAGCTAAGAGAAAAACAGAAAGAAAAAAAAATTCAACTTACACCGTAAAATATTCCACTACAACACAGACCGCTAGACTGAACAGTACTATGAAAATAAACGTCCGTGAATCAAGCGCGCTTATAACACGAAGTCTCACATCCGACTAGTTTAAATATAATCTGGTAAATAAAAGTTAGGAGACAAGGGCAGAAACCTAGGAGGCAAGGGCAGAAACCTAGGAGGCAAGGTCTGAAACCTAGGAGGCAAGGACAGAAATCTAGGAAGCTGTGTTAGAAAACAAGGAGGGAAGGTCAGAAAGGACACACCATTAATACAACTGAAATTCCTTTAATGATAACCTATCACATCGTTATGAGATAAGAGAAAAACAGAAGAAAAAAATTCAACTTACACCGTAAAATATTCCACTACAACACAGACCGCTAGACTGAACAGTACTATGAAAATAAACTTCCGTGAATCAAGCGCGCTTATAACACGAGTCTCACATCCGACTAGTTTAAATATAATCTGGTAAATAAAGTTGGACGACACTATTCCAACCTCGACTAACATCTAGGTTAACCAATCAGAGAGAGGATTTCTATCGGACACCCACCAACGAAATGACTGAGCTCTGGATTAACTAATCAGAGAAAAAGATTACTGTTATCGTGATAACTGACCTCATTTTCAACTTGGAGTGCTGTCGAGTCTGACGCGTGGGTTACTTTAAATCGAGTCGGCCCTGATACAATCCACCTAGCGGGTCAATGGTGGGAGGAAATAATACACGTGACGGGTTACTTGAACGCGTTTTGACCCCTGATCCAATACCAGGAGTTCCATGACAGTCATAAATAGTTGGATACAACGAGCAGGAAGTTATATTCAAGGTCCAAAAAGAGTGGCCAAATCACTAACATTTTACCTCCAGAACACAACAATTTAGGCTCATACTAAAAAAGTCGACCTAAAAATCCCAAAAAAGCTACTCACATAGTCATAATAATTAGACACAACGAGTAGAAAGTTATATTCAAGGTCCAAAAAACGTTATTTTAGACATCCCCATAGCAAAAAGGTACTTATAACTCACTTTCGAAATTGTTACCCCCTTACTATTTTTAGGGATACGCCCATAAAATCGGTAAAAATCGTAAATTTTCACTCTAGGCATACCCCAAACTTTATTTTAGACATCCCCATTGCAAAAATTTACATAAAAAACCACTTTGAGGATTTTACCCCCTTAGCATTTTTGAGGGTTACGCCCATGAAATCGGTAAAAATCGTAAATTTTCACGCTAGGCATACCCCCAAACTTTATTTTAGACATCCCCATTGCAAAAATTTACATAAAAAACCACTTTTAGGATTTTACCCTCTTAGCATTTTTGAGGGTTACGCCCCTGAAATCGATAAAAATCGTAAATTTAGCACGTAGGCTTACTTAAAACTTTATTTTAGACATCCCCATACCAAAAATGTACTTAAAAATCACTTTTGAAATTGTAACCCCCTTACCATTTTTGAGGGTTACGCCCCTGAAATCGATAAAAATCGTAAATATAGCACGTAGGCTTACTTAAAACTTTATTTTAGACATCCCCATACCAAAAATTTACTTAAAAATCACTTTTGAAATTGTAACCCCCCTTATCATTTTTGAGGGTTACGCCCCTGAAATCGATAAAAAAATTGAAATATAACCTCAAGGCATACCTCCCACATAATATTTGACACCCCTACATATCAAATTCCAACAAAAAAAACAACAAAAAGCTAGTAGTAGGTGTGGCTGTTTAACCAAACTAAAAGTGCATGTACATGCACCGAAAGACAATAGATTTGGCACCGATACTGTATCGTACAGTATTGGTGCCAAAACCGCACAAGAAGTAGTATGTTAGGGTATGTTCACCGCCACACGTACTACTAGCTTTTTGTTGTTTTTTTTGTTGGAATTTGATATGCAGGGGTGTCAAATATTATGTGGGAGGTATGCCTTAAGTTATATTTCAATTTTTTATCGATTTCAGGGGCGTAACCCTCAAAAATCGTAAGGGGGTTACAATTTCAAAAGAGATTTTTAAGTAAATTTTTGGTATGGGGATGTCTAAAATAAAGTTTTAAGTAAGCCTACGTGCTAAATTTACGATTTTTATCGATTTCAGTGGCGTAACCCTCAAAAATGCTAAGGGGGCAAAATCCTAAAAGTGGTTTTTTTATGTAAATTTTTGCAATGGGGATGTCTAAAATAAAGTTTGTGGGTATGCCTAGCGTGAACATTTACGATTTTTACCGATTTTATGGGCGTAACCCTCAAAAATGCTAAGGGGGTAAAATCCTAAAAGTGGTTTTTTATGTAAATTTTTGCAATGGGGATGTCTAAAATAAAGTTTGGGGGTATGCCTAGCGTGAAAATTTACGATTTTTACCGATTTCATGGGCGTAACCCTCAAAAATGCTAAGGGGGTAAAATCCTCAAAGTGGTTTTTTATGTAAATTTTTGCAATGGGGATGTCTAAAATAAAGTTTGGGGGTATGCCTAGAGTGAAAATTTACGATTTTTACCGATTTTATGGGCGTATCCCTAAAAATAGTAAGGGGGTAACAATTTCGAAAGTGAGTTATAAGTACCTTTTTGCTATGGGGATGTCTAAAATAACGTTTTTTGGACCTTGAATATAACTTTCTACTCGTTGTGTCTAATTATTATGACTATGTGAGTAGCTTTTTTGGGATTTTTAGGCCGACTTTTTTAGTATGAGCCTAAATTGTTGTGTTCTGGAGGTAAAATGTTAGTGATTTGGCCACTCTTTTTGGACCTTGAATATAACTTCCTGCTCGTTGTATCCAACTATTTATGACTGTCATGGAACTCCTGGTATTGGATCAGGGGTCAAAACGCGTTCAAGTAACCCGTCACGTGTATTATTTCCTCCCACCATTGACCCGCTAGGTGGATTGTATCAGGGCCGACTCGATTTAAAGTAACCCACGCGTCAGACTCGACAGCACTCCAAGTTGAAAATGAGGTCAGTTATCACGATAACAGTAATCTTTTTCTCTGATTAGTTAATCCAGAGCTCAGTCATTTCGTTGGTGGGTGTCCGATAGAAATCCTCTCTCTGATTGGTTAACCTAGATGTTAGTCGAGGGTGGAATAGTGTCGTCCAACTTTATTTACCAGATTATATTTAAACTAGTCGGATGTGAGACTTCGTGTTATAAGCGCGCTTGATTCACGGACGTTTATTTTCATAGTACTGTTCAGTCTAGCGGTCTGTGTTGTAGTGGAATATTTTACGGTGTAAGTTGAATTTTTTTTCTTATGTTTTTCTCTTATCTCATAACGATGTGATAGGTTATCATTAAAGGAATTTCAGTTGTATTAATGGTGATGTGTATAAAGTACGTATGTTAAGCCTTGTCGAGTGTATTATTCCTTCGTTTTTCATGTTTATCTTATTGGTTCTTTAAAAAGTAGATATTTCAAGTCTTGTTGTAATTGATATTCAATGTTATTAATGTGTTACACTGGCGTTAAGGTAAAAAATACGAATGAAGGCGGAACGCTAGGCGAGGTAAAGAGAGAGAAATAGAGAGAGAGAGGAAAAAAGGTGGAATGGTAGGAGAGAAGTCTAGTAGGGGTTAGAAGAGAGAGACCGAGAGAGAGAAGCCTATGAGAAAGAAGGCGAGATGCTAGGTATAAATGGTGAGAATAATCAAGTGTTACAATAGGAGGGACGCTAAAAATATGAGGGAGGGCGGGGGAGGTAAAGGGAGAGGCGGAGGGTGGACTGATAGGTTAGAAGTCTAAGAGAGGATAGGGGAGAAAGAGGGAGAGAGAGAGAGAAGGAAGGCGAGATGATAGGGATAAATGGTGAGAATGAGTAAGTGTTTAAATGGACGGAAATCTAGGCTGGAATAGTAGAGAGAGAGAGAGAGAGAGAGAAATTTAGGGGAGCTAAGTAGAGCTAATGGGTTTAAATGGCGAGAATGAGTAAGTGTTACAATGGAGGGAAGTCTATGATGGAAGCTAAATGTACGATGGAGGGTGGAATGTTAGGAGAGAGAGAGAGAGAGGAGAGAGATAACGAAAGAGACAAGAGATTGAGAGAGGGAGAGAGCGATGGAGAGGGGGAGAGATAACGAGAGAGACGGAGAGGGAGAGAGAGATAACGCGAGAGACAGAGACGGAATTGGAGAGAGAATGATCGAGAGTGAAAGAGATAGTGATGGAGAGGGAGAGAGATAGATAGAGAGAGAGAGAGAGAAAGAGAGAGAGATAGCGAACCAGTATTACTGATGAGCAAGCTAGAGCTAGCACCTGCTTTCCTCCCTTTTCAAATCATCACAACACTATTTATTTACAAGCACACACATATCGTGAGGCAGTGCGCATCACGAGGTCACCTATGCTCACCAAGGTCTCGCTGTCTTGGTTGATCCGTCTTGCTGCGTTTTTTTCGTTTTTTTCTATATAGAAAGTATACAGCAGAAAAGGTTAGGGGGGCATTAACCGCTGCGTTTTTTTCTATATAAAAAGTATACACGCAGCTGCGTTTTTTTCTATATAAAGTATACAAGCAGAAAAAGGGGGGGGGGCATTAACAGCATTCTCTACTACTAACGTTTTTGTTACTTCTGCGCTCATAACTTTTTAAAATATTAAATGATATTAATGAACAATCGTTTGCATCCTTCTT